>PVIH01013460.1:0-58325 GCA_004025045.1 Sigmodon hispidus
GAGGCACATTCACACTCCAAAGGTATTAGCTCAACTATGTTCATAGCAGCATTATTTGTAATAGCAAGAACCTGGAAACAACCTAGATGTCCCTCAACTGAAGAATGGATTAACAAACTGTGGTACATCTACACAATGGAATACTACTCAGCAGTAAGAAAAAATGATATCCTAAAATTCACAGGCAAATGGATGGATTATGAGAATATCCTCCTGAGCGAAGTATCACAAACTCAGAGAGATAAGCAGGGGATGTACTCGCTCATTTGTGGTCTCTAAACAAACAAACAGGAAAAAAGGCAAACATGCCCAAGCAGCAGGCCACAACCACTGAACAACTTGGGATTGGAAACACCCTGGAGTGACCTTTCAAATCCCAGTCCATCTATAGGAACACCTGACTCACTCTTGAGGGAGGGGGGACAAAACTGGATTTGGCCGGGAGTGAAGATGGATCCAAGCATTATTGGGCCAGTGGGACCATAAGACTGTCTGCTCCCTGTCAAGGGAGGGAATGAGGAGTTGCAGAGAAGAAAAATGACCAGATGTGGTGGGAGGGGGAAGAGACCTTGGATGGGGATATACAGGGATGGAAAAAAAAAAATTCAGAGGGAAAGCTGAACACAAAGAAAGTATATATGTAGCAATCTTATTTGCATTTCCACCCTTGATAAGCCATGCTTATGATTATTATCCTCTGTATAGTTATTGTTGACTCTTCCGCATTTTTAAATTCTTTTTACTGTTTTTTTGATAAATACAAAATAAAGAAGGAAAAAGAAAAGAAAATTTAGACTCACAAAAAAAAAAACATACTGCTCTGGAGAACAGATATAGAAAAAAGAAGAAAAAATTCTGAAAAAAAAATATAAAGTGAATATTTGGTAAACTTTTATAAATAAACAAAGACCAAAAAAATGAGCCATAGAATTCTCAATATTCTTAGCTGTGGACCTATATATGTCAATTTCTGGTTATTTTTTTCTGTGACATTGTGAGTTACATATATGTTATTAAAGCATATTTTTAAGTAATAATTATTTTATTGATTTTCATGATGTATTCCTTATCATTTCCCTTATTAATATTTTTTCACTAAATATCAGTGTCATTATTTTTCACGAACAGCGTGAGCATGGAATATATTTCTAAATAATAAAGAGAATATTTTATTTTTAATTCTTATGACTTAAAATGTGAATTATGTAATGTTCCAATTTTCTAAATTACATCTGGCACTTTAAGAAATTAGCCAGGCTTTATTTTATTTATTATTCTGTGCAGTACCCTTGAGGTGGGACAACTTGCTTAATGCAAACATAACTTTTATTAGTGATTAGTTCAGTGTAAACCCTTGATGTAATAAAATCTTTTGAGTGGTAAAAACTCTTTTCCATGGATATGAATTCACACTGCATTGGCAGGTAAGTTTTATCAAAGACATCAGTGAAAGAAAGTTATAGTAGTGGCTTGCAGAAATTCTCCATTCTGACACTGGAGTGTCTACTGTGGATTTTTTTTATTATGAATATGGTCATATTTTCTATTCGTGTATATCCTTGTTCACTCTATCTTCTCCACATCTCTTTTTCTCCTCGCCAGCAAGGGTAGGAGGTTCCCAAGGTCCCACTGTGCCTTAGAAAGGTCAATTGTGCCTCGAGAATGTACACAGTTCAAAAGTCTGTTCATGTCTTTAAGATACACCTTAGGGATGACATCACAAGACTAAATCATAAAGTTTAGGTCACTACATTGTAGTTAGCTAGGTGATTATTTTTTAGACATGAGCAGAAAGAGAAGATGGTCAATAGCAACAGAGTAAGAAAGGTTGGATTCATGAGTAGCTTCTGATACTGTTGAACTGTTGGCCTTAAGATTATTAAGTCTGTCCCCAGACATGAGCGGGGGAAAAAATGTCTGTGTGGTTGTGAGTAATTTGTAGGTTTACTCAATGCACACTGGTATTAATGCTACAGCATTATTGTGAGGGTTAAAAAAGTGTGTCTTTAACTTATTGCTTTGTTAATTGCATGGAAATTATCCAGCAATTACTACTCAAAAGATCTCAGAATTTTATATAAATAAATATATCAAGCCTGATTACTAACAGTGCACACTTCTGGATTTATATACTTGTAATTCTTATCATAACCTCATTAGTTTTCCAGATGTTAGTGCACTGGGTTCTTGACATGCTTATGTTTAAATAAAATTATTAGTGTTAAATCATTATTAAATTAATTATAAAGTTTTTAGCCTGAATGTAAGGTATCATAGTAAATAAGATATATCAAGTTATTTGCAACTCTGTTGTAGAAAGTTTCCCAGGTTCTTTTGGGCCCAGAGGTTTGTAACCTGGCGTGCAGTGGAGGTTTGGAACCTGGTCCGCACAGCAGCTTTTGTCCCTTAAAGAAATGAATCACATGCTTATATCCTTCATACTGTTTGGTCCATGTCTTAAGCACATTACTAGCTAGCTCTTTCATCTTAATTCAACCCATTTCTATTAATCTTCCCACCACGTGGCTAGGCCCGTGGCTCACCTGTGTTCTTACATGTCTATCTTCTTCAGGGGCCGGATGGAGACTGATTAACTCCACACTTTCCTACATGCCTGCCCTCTGATTCTCCACCCACTTCTATGGTCCTGTGTATAGGTCAAAACAGTTCCTTTATTTACATCATACTAAGAACATTTCTACCACACAACTACAATATTTATATTACCACAAAACAAGAAACATTCATCTTTCTACATCATGACCTTGATGATTAATCATAGCATTACTGCCCTCTTTAAACATACTTTGGCTTATGGCTACCAAAGCTTTCATTAACTACAACTAGAGGATACTATAGTTAAGTGAACATTACTTACATGTAATACTTTAATTATTATAAGCCAATTTCAAAACAAAATCAAGAAAGCAGACTTTTTTGCTGGTGGAGTATTACTGAATTTCTAGAACTTCTTTTTTTATAATTTTCAATAGATGTAATAAATGAAGCTTTATAAAGTTTCTGTCCTCCAGAAATTTTTATTAAGGGAATAAACTTAAGATAAGAACCTGATATTGGGCTGGAGAGGTGGCTCAGAGGTTAAGAGCACTGACTGCTCTTCCAGAGGTCCTGAGTTCAATTCCCAGCAACAACATGGTGGCTCATGACCATCTATGATGACATCTGGTACCCTCTTCTGTATACTGTATTCATAATAAATAAATAAATATTTAAAAAAAAGAACCTGATATTTTATTATGTTAACTTTTTTGCAAATATATTGCTACAGGAAAGGATATTGGTTTTGTTATAGAGTTTGTTAATACCTCAATAATTATATTTTAACATTTCCTTTTTTTAAGTTTTGTCCTATGCAGACACCATAAGAAGGTAAAGGCTGATAAAAAGTATAAGGATGAGACAAAACTTAGGTTAACTTCACTCAAAATAGGAGATATAACTGTAATCCAAAGTCAAAATTTCTCATCAATTTTCAATTATTTTTGTTTCAAAGCTTTCCACATGTACTCAGTGCTATTTTATACCCATTACATTGCTATTCATTATATTTATATTTTACCAATAAAATTTTATATTTTATTTATTTTTACTCCTTTACCATATTATCAATAAAATAAAGTTATCTTCCTGCAAATTAATTGCAATTTTATCATCTCACTGTGCTTATTATGTAATAATAATTCAATAAAATATATTGATATGCTACACACTTAAAATATATTACTTTTATTATTCTAATTTTGCTTTATGAATGCATGTATATTTGTGTCTTTGTGTAGTACTTACACACTTTATGTGTATTTGTTTATGCAGATGGAAGAAAAGAACATTAGATTCATTATTCTACAACATTCTCTTTTACTGGTAATACATTTTTTGGCTGCACTGGCTTATTATAGCATCATCATTCATGTGTCTCCACTCTCCAAGTGTCACACTTACAGGCATGTGCAACCATACTCAAGTTATGTGTGGGCTATAGGGATTAAAATTCAAATCTATATACTTATACAGCAAGTATCCTTACTAACTGAGCCATTACTGCAGTGTGTTCTATTTCTCTTGAACTTCATTTTACTTCTTTGCAATATTGACACTTTAACTTGTAGTTTTTTCCCATGAGCTTGCTTTTCCTATTAAGTATCCTAACAAATAAATGTGAACTGTTTCTACATATCCTCTGGATTTCTGATTTAGGACTTACTTCTAAAATGGTTTTGTGCCAAAAATATTTTAAATGGTTGAGAGTCAAGATCATGTAGTACATTATAATCAGAGGATTTTTTTTCAGCATATAGAAAAATGTCCAGTGAAATAGTTTCATTACTAGAAGAACAACTAGAAAATATTTAACATCCACATTTATGCAGTGGAATAAATGTATCACTTTTAATCTGCAAAATGTAATAATATTATGCTTCAGTAAAGAGTAATAGCTTAGGAAATTATATTCATTAATCTATTAATTAAAAATGATACTGAAATTGGTCCATTTATTATAGCATTTAGCAGATAAAATTTGAAGTATTATCAGGTTTATTAAAGATTGAATTATATCTTAGTCTTGATGCAAGCATGGGCAACCAAATCAATTCTTTTGTTAAAATCTAAAGTAATTATAATGATATTAAACATCATTAATACCATAAAATATTGTGTGTAGTCCTATTTAGAAGAATTGAATAGAAATTAAAAAGATAAATATGTCAGAATACAGAATCAGATGTGTACCAAAGGGTCAAAATTCTGTTTACTTGAACTTTGAAAAATAGTAATAGAAAGATCCCTGGAACTCGCTTCCAAGAGCTTCAGATTAAGAGAAATCTTAATCAAATATAGCTAAAGTTGATGGAATCTATGAAACATCATGTGCACATAATCAATGTTTCACAGTGCAAACCTACAGCAGGAGAAGAATCTCAAAAGTAGGCAAAAGAGTCAGAGACACATATGGTTCCACTGTTAAGAGTCCTACCTAAACACAACAACCATAACATACATGCAGAAGACATTGTGCAGACCAATGTAGGCCTTGTGCTTGCTTCAGTCTCTGTGAGCACATGTGAAACCTGCTTACCTGATTTGGTGGGCCATGTTTTCTGAGTTCCCTCTATCAACTTTGACTCATATGATAATCCCCTCTTCTGGGAATTCCTTATCTCCAAGGGGAGGGTCTCAATGGAAATCACCAATTTAGACTCTGTGGATCTGTGCATATGTACTTTCTGCTCCTGGAGAAAGCCACTCTGATGAAAACTAGGCAAGGCACTTGTCTTTGAGTATAGCAGAATATCATTAGGAATAATTTTATTGAACTTTTTGAGGGAATAATTAGTTATTTTTTATTCTACACTAGATCTTTGGGCTATCCACTCTCAGGTTCTGGGCGACCTCAAGTTCAACCAGATATTGGCTGGCTATTCTCACATGTTGTGTGCCACCATTCTCACAGCAGAGCTTGTAGTCAGGGCAGATCATAAGTCAAGTGTTTTCTGGATGGGTTGTTGTCCAGGTTTTTGGTTTTGGTTTTTTGAGGGTTTGGGGGAGGTAATAGTCTTTATAGTTATTACCCTACAAAGGAAACAAAACATAGAGGTTATGGATCCATGTAGCTCCAGCTCAACTGTTCAACATTCAATAAGATACGTGAACTTACTTTTTTTCTTTTATTATTATTATTATTATGAACAAAGAAGTCACACTTTCTATCCCTGTATACCATTATTCAAGGTCCCTTCCCCCTCCCGCCACATAAGACCATTTTTTCTTCTCCACAACTCTCCATCCCCTCCCTGGGCAGGCAGCAGACAGTCCTATGGTCCCACTGACCCAATAATGCTTAGTTCAGTCTCCACTCCTGGCAAATCCAGTTTTATCCCCCCTCCATCAAGAGTGAGTCAGGTGTTCCTTTAGGTGGAGTGGGATCCGAAGAGTCAGTCCAGGTTGTTTCTGATCCCAAGCTATTCAGTGGTTGTGGTTTGCAGCTTGGGCATGCTTGGCTTTTTTCTTGTTTGTTTGTTTAGAGACCACTAATGAGTGAGTACATCCCCTGCTTATCTTTCTGAGTTTGTGATACCTCGCTCAGAATATTCTCCAAGTCCATCCATTTGTCTGTTAATTTTAGGATATCATTTTTTTCTTCCTGCTGAGTAGAACTCCATTGTGTAGATGTACCACAGTTTGTTAATCCATTCTTCAGTTGTGGGACATCTAGGTTCTTTCCAGGTTCTTGCTATTACAAGAACTGCTATAAACATAGTTGAGCTAATGAATGTGGAGTATGACTGCATCATTAGGGTATACAGCCAGAAGTGATATTGCTGGGACCTTGGGAAGATTGATTCTCAATTTTCTAAGTAACCGCCATACTGCCTTCCAAAGTGGCTGAACATGCTTACACTCCTGGCAACAATGAAGGAGTGTTCCCCTTGCTCTGCAAACTTCTCCAGCATAGGCTGTCATCTGTGCCTTTTATCTTAGCCAATCTAACAGATGTCAGGTGGTATCTCAAAGTTGTTTCGATGTGCATTTCTCTGATGGCTAAAGATGATGAGCACTTTTTCAGGTGCCTTTCAGCCATTCGTAATTCTTCTGCTGAGAATTCCCTTTTTATATCTGATCCCCATTTTTTGAATGAGTTAATCAAGGTTTTGGGCTCTAGATTCTTGAGCTCTTTATTTATCTTAGAGATCAGTCCTCTATTACTTGTAGGGTTGATTTAAATCTTTTCCCATTCTGTAGGCTGTCGATTGTCCTATAGACAATGTCCTTGGCTTTACAGAAGCTTCTTAGCTTAAGGAGATCCCACTTATTGATTGTTGGTCTTAGTGTCTGTGCCACTGGTGTTATATTTAGGAAGTGGTCGCCTGTGCCAATTCCTAGAAGTGTATTTCCCACTTTCTTTTCTATCAAGTTTAAAGTGGCTGGGTTTAGTTTGAGGGCTTTGATCCACTTGGATTTGAGTTTTGGACCAGGGCTTTTAATTTTGGGGAGGTTTTTAATGACAGCTTCAATTTCCTTAAAGGTTATAGGCCTGTTTAGGAAACTAATCTGATCTTCATTTAATTTTGTTAGGTGGTACCTGTCCAGAAAGCTGTCCATTTCTTTTAGGTTTTGCATTTTTGTGGAATGCAGATCTTCAAAATATGATCTGATGATTCTCTGTATTTCCTGGGGGTCTGTTGTTATGTTCTCCTTTTCATTTCTGATTTTGTTGATTTGAACACTTTCTCTCTGTTTTTTGATTAGTTTGGCTAAGGGCTTATCTATCTTGTTGATTTTCTCAAAGAACCAACTCTTAGATTCATTGATTCTTTGTATTGTTCTTTTTGTTCCAATTGTATTGATTTCAGCTCTAAGTTTGATTATTT
Organism: Sigmodon hispidus; assembly: GCA_004025045.1. Taxonomy (NCBI): domain Eukaryota; kingdom Metazoa; phylum Chordata; class Mammalia; order Rodentia; family Cricetidae; genus Sigmodon; species Sigmodon hispidus. The sequence continues at coordinate 7,392 of PVIH01013460.1, forward strand.
CCTGCCATCTACTCCTTCTAGGTGAGTTTGCTTCTAATTGTTCTAAGGCTTTCAGCTGTGCTGTTAGTTCTCTAGTGTGGGATTTCTCTAGGTTTTTCATATAAACATCTAGCGCTATGAATTTTTCTGATAAGACTTCTTTCATTTTGTCCCACAAGTAGGGATACATTCTGGATTCACTTTCATTAAATTCTAGGAAGACTGATTTCTTTCTTAATTTCTTCCTTCACCCAGAGATGTTTCAGCTGAGTGATGTTTAGTTTCCATGCATTGGTAGGCTTTCTTTGATTTTTGATGTTTTTAAAGTCTAACTTTAGGCCCTTGTAATCTGATATGTTAAAAGGGATTATTTCCATTTTTATATATCTGTTTATATTTGCTTTCTGACCAATTATGTGGTCAATTTTCGAGAAAGTTCCATGAAGAGGTGAGAAGTATGTATATTCCTTTTTGTTTCGGTGGAAGCTTCTGTAGATATCTATTAGATCCATCTGCATCATAACCTCATTTAGACTCCTTATTTCTCTGTTGAGTCTCGGTCTTGTTGACCTATCCAGTGTTGAAAGTGGGGTATTGAAGTCTCCCACTATTAGGGTGTAAGAATTGATGTGGGATTCGAGCTTTACCAGTGTTTCTTTTATATAAGTAGGTGCCCTTATATTGGAGGCATAAATATTCAGGATTGAAATCTCTTCTTGAACAATTTTTCCTGTGATGAATAAGTAGTGACCATCTTGGTCCCTTTTAATTGCTTTTAGTTTAAAGTCTATTTTTTTAGATATTAGGATGGCAACCCCCACTTCTTTCTTAGGACCATTTGACTAGAAAATCATTTCCTAGCCCTTTATTTTAAGCCTGTGTCTGTCCTTGTGGTTGAGATGTGTTTCTTGTAGGCAACAGAAGGATGGCTTCTGTTGTAGTCTCCATCTTGTTAGTGTGTGACGTTTTATAGGAGAGTTGAGTCCATTGATATTAAGGGAAATTAGTGACCATTGATTCATATTTCCTGTCATTTTTGGTGGTAACTTGTTTGTATTTCCTTTCTCTGGAGTATTCTTCTGTGGAATTATTGATTGTTTGTGGTTTCATGAGTGTATGTGGGGTCCTTATGTTGGAGTTTTCCCTCTAATACTCTCTGTAGTGCTGGATTGGTAGATAGATATTATTTCAGTCTGACTTTGTCCTGAAATACCTTGTTTACTCCATCTATGGTGATTGATAATTTTGCAGGGTATAGTATTCTAGTTTGGCAGCCAGACTTTTTTAGTGTCTGTATAACTTCTGACTAAGCCCTTCTAGCTTTCATCATTTCCATTGAATAGTCAGGTGTTATTCTTATGGGTCTGTCTTTATACGTAAGTTGGCCCTTTACTTTTGCAGCTTTTAAAATTTTTTCTTTGTTCTGTATGTTTTGTGGCTTGATTATAATGTGGCGTGCTGATTTTTTTGGGGGGTCCTATCTATTTGGTGTTCTGTAAGCTTCTTGTATCTTTATGGGCATTTTCTTCTTCAGGTTAGGGAAGTTTTCTTCTATGATGTTATTGAAAATATTATCTGTGCCTTTGAGTGGTATTCTTCTCCTTCTTCTATTCCTATTATTCTCAGATTAGGTCTTTCCACGGTGTCCCAGATTTCCTCAACATTTTGAGTTATAGCCTTTTTAGTTTTAGTATTTTCTTTGACTGATATATCTATTTGAGCTACTGAGTATTCCACTTCAGAGATTCTATCTTCCATCTCTTGAACTCTGTTTATTATGTTTGTATCTGTGTTTCCAGCTTTTTTCTTCAGATTTTCTATTTCCATCTTTGCCTCATTTTGTGCCTTTTTTATTGCTTCTATTTCAGCTTTTAGTTCCTGGCATGTTTCTTTCATAGATTTGTTCATCTCTTCCAATTTTTTGTTTGTATTTTCTTCTATTTCTTTAAGGCTATTTTTCATATCTTATTTGAGAGCTTTGATGATCATCATAAAGGAATTTTTGGTGTTGCTTGCTTTTGTTTCCTCTTCATTGCTCAGTTCAGGACTTGTATTTGTAGGATAGCCATTTTCTTCAGGAGTTACCTTGTTTTTCTTTATATTATTATGTAAATTTTTGCACTGGTGTCTGCCTATGACTTAAGTGGTTCACAATTAGGTGGCTCCTGGTCAGTTGTGGCACTCGGGCTTGTGTGCCTCCTGTCACCTCTGATGAAAAGGTCTGCTCAATCTCTCCCTATGCTCTGGGCAGGGAATTGAATTTCAAGTCTTCAATCTTTCTCTGTTTGACCAATTTGGGGCGGGATGGTGACCATGCAAATTTCCTCAGCAGCAACTGGGTGGGGGGGACTGTGGCATTCAGAGCTTATCTCTGTCTGCTACAGAGTGCTTGGGTGCATGCTGTTCAGAGAGGACCTGGTCCTGGAACTGGAACTGGAATCAACAGGAGCTCAACTCTCCTTGGCAGGGATACAGGTGCTCAGGCCTGCTGACCCCTCCTCACCTCTGGGCAGGGTTTGTGTCTGTCCTTCAGGGTCCCCAGTTCTTATCTGGTTGCTCAGTTGGAGGTGGGCAGCTGTGCAAATTTCCTCAGCAGTAGCTGTGTGGACTGTGGCAGTCAGAGCTTACCTCCATATGCTACAGAGTGCTTGGGTGCATGCTCTGAGGAGTGGACCCAGTCCTGGAACCAGAACTGGAATCCGTGAACTTAGTTTTTTGGTAATGGAGCCACATTGACTCAGCATGCCTTTCTCTCATAACATCTTTCTGGTTAGTTTGGGAATTTCATTTTGAATTCCTTAGCCAACACTGAATATATCAAAGGCTTACCCCAGGGAGTCTTGTACAGCTACAAAAGATTACCAGTTCAGACTATATCCCCAATTACAAGAATTCCTCACTAGGGTCACTATCATAAATTCCTGGAAGTTTCTATGATTCCATACCTCCTACCATACCAAATACTCTCCAATTTCAGCCAACTCTCCTTGCACTCTCTCCCTCCATCCCTTGTCTTCACACATGATCCTTCTTGTTTCCATTTTTATTTGCTCTCACTCCAATGTGAAATGAATTTTTTTTCTATTACTGAAAAGAAACATATATCCTCACTAGAGCTCTCCTCTTTACCTAACCACTATAGGTCTGTGTTTATAAACTTAATTATCCGTAACTTAGCAGTCAACATCTCCGTTTAAGGAGTACATATCTTATTTGACTTTCTGGGTCTGGATTATCATACTCTGGGTACTTTTTCCTTTTTGATTCTATTTGCTGGCAAATTTGAAGATTTCATCTTTTTAAAAACTAAGTAATACTCTATGGTGTTAATGAACATTTTTAAGTCATTCTTCTATTGGAGGATTTCTAGGTTGTTGCACTTCTTTAGCTATTATGAATACAGCCACAAAGAACAGTGTTCTAGGAACATAGAGTGTCATTTGGGTATATACTCAATAAGGATGTAGCTGGGTATAGAGGTACAGGGATTTTCCGTTTTACTGAGGGGCATTCATACTAATTTTCATAGTGTCTGTCTAATTTTTAACTCCCAGAAGCAATGGAAAAGTGTTTGTGTTGCTCCATATCCACTCCAGAATGTGCTGTCACTTTTGTTCTTGATTTATCCATTCTTTCTTTTTTTCTCATAACAAATATTAATTTATTACATACATTCATTGTTCAGTGAATATGTATATATATGCACTATAGTTCTCACATGGTATTAAACGTGATATATGATTTAGCCATTCTTAAAGAAATATCAAAGTAGTTTTGATTTGCATTTCTCCTATGCCTAAGGATGTTGAAGATTTTCATAAGTATGTCTCAAACATTTGAGATTCCTCTATTTAGAATTCTTTATTTATATCTGAACTCATTTTAAAATTGTTTTTGATATTTAGTTTTTGGAGTCCTGTATATAGTTTGTATGTTAGCCCTCTATCAGATGTGGAGTAGGTTTAAAAAAAAAAAAAAAAAAAAAAAACCTTTTCCCATTCTTTGGGATATCATTTTGTCTGGTTGATGATATTCTTGACACTATATAAGCTTTTGAGTTTTATGAGGTCCCATTTATTAATTGTTGATTTTTATGTCTGTACTATTGGCTTTTGTTCATTTAGTTGTTTCCTGTGACAGAGAGTTCAAGATTATCTTAAATTTTCTCCTCTATCAGTTTCAGTGAGGTATTTTTTATGTTAAGAGCTTTTATCTATTTGGCTTTGACTTTCTTGCAGAATGACAGATAAGCATCTAAGTGTATTTCTCTACATGCAGATATGCAGTTTTTAAAGCACAATTTGTTGAAGATGCTTTCTTTCTTTTCTATCTTTTTAATTTTTTAAGAAAGCATTGGTTTTGTTTTTCATGTATTCCCTTGCTCACCTCAGATGTTTTCTTTTCTCCAGTATGTACTTCTGTTTTTTTTTTTCAAAGAAATAATCAGGTGTCTAAAGGTGTGTGGATTATTGTCTTGGTAAACATTTGTTTTTATAATAATACCATACAGTTTTTATGTCTTTATCTCTATAGTATAAATCCAATTCAGAGATATTGTTACCCCCAACTATTCTTTTATGGTTCAAGATGGTTTTAGCTATATTAGCTTTGACTTTACATTATGAATGGAGAATTTTCATTTCAACGCCTACAAAACATTCTCTTGAAATTATGATGGTGATTGTTTTGAGTCTGTAAACTGATGTTGGTAGATGAATAGGCATCTTTACTATTTTATTCCCATAGATTACTGTGCATGGGTGATATTTCTATCTTCTGATATTATCTATCATTTCTGTCTTCAAAGACTTCTCATATTTTATCATTTGGGTCATCCTTACTTGGTTAGAATTACTCCAAAATATTTTATATTACTATTTGGGACTATTTCAATGAAGTACATTTGTTCCCATAATTCTTTCTCAATCCATTCATTATTTGTACATAAGACAGCTACTGTTATTTTTTTTTAAATTATATTCCTCAAGGTTTTTATTTTTTCCTGCCATCAATTTCTAGTTAAAATCTCTTTTATTTTCCAACTTTTAGCCACAGTTTAATTGTACTGGACTAAGAGATATTTTGTTTGTTCTAACAGATAGTCAGACCAGGCTGACTCAATTTCCAATCCTCCTGCCTCACACAGTGGGATTGCAGGCTTTTGTCACCACTGCTGGCCATTTCCCTTTGTCTCTGTGACAGGATCTTGCTGTGTAGCTCAGTTTTGCCTCAAACTTGAATCCCTCTGCTTCTGCCCTGTGGATAGAGCTCAGAAGTTCCGTGGCACAGAATCATTGTAGAGATTCTCAAGCCTGCTTTCTGCCGCTATATGCCCACTTGTGGACCTCAGGAATGTGAGCTTATCCAGTGTCCTTGATCCCTTTCTGAAAGGATGTTCTTGTTTATAAAATAGGATCAAGTTTGCCCCTTCTGTCTTGGTTATCAAGAGGCACTAAGAAGATTATAATAAAATAAACAAATTTCTTTCTGAGAAAAATTCTGCATAGACACTTAGCTACACTTTAGAAAAGTGAGAGGGTAGAATGTTTCAGCCTAAAGAGGTTTCACATTAGTCTTGTATCCAGCCACTGGGCTCATAGTATTTACCAGTTGTGTGAGCTACCAGTCATTGATTGAGTTGTCTCCTCAATAGGTGGGGTCACTTATGCATCATTTAAAAAAATGATAAAATTGCCTTTACAATTTTAACCCCCTTTGGTTTTCAGGGATTTTTTTTTATTCCTCTAGTTAAAACTTCAATTAATATATTGAATAGATACAGGGAAGTAACAATATTCTTTTGTTAGTTATTTTAGCAGAATCATTTTGAGTTTTTTCATTTAATTAGCTATGAGGCATCACCATTCCCGACTTCAAGTTATACTATAGAGCTACAGTAATAAAAACAGCCTGGTACTGGCATAAAAACAGACTTGTGTGCCAATGGAATAGAATTGAGGATCCAGATATTAACTCAAAAACCTATGAACACCTGATCTTTGACATGAGGCCCAAAACATTCAATGGAAAAAAGATAGTGTATTTAACAAATGGTGTTGGCATAGCTGGATGGAAGTGTGTAGAAAAATGCAAATAAATTTGAGCCTGTCACCCTGCACAAAACTCAAATCCAAGTGGATGAAAGACCTCAACTTAAACCCATCCACTTTGAACTTGATAGAAATGAAAGTGGGAAATACACTTTTATGAATTGGCACAGGCGTCCACCACTTCCTAAATATAACACCAGTGGCACAGACACTAAGACAAACAATCAATAAGTGAGATCTCCTGAAGCTAGAAAGCTTCTGCAAAGCCAAGGACACTGTCAATAGGACAAAACGACAGCCTACAGAATGGGAAAAGATTTTCACTAACCCTACAATTGATAGAGGACTGATGTCTAAGGTATACAAAGAGGTCAAGAATCTAGAGCCCAAAACCTTGAATAACTCAATCAAAAAATGGAGTACAGATCTAAAAAGGGAATTCTCAGCAGAGGAACTATGAGTGGCTAAAGGCACCTGAAAAAGTGCTCACCATCTTTAGCCATCAGAGAAATGCAAATCAAAACAACTTTGAGATACCTCCTAACACCTGTTAGATTGGCTAAGATAAAAGGCACAGATGACAGCCTATGTTGGAAAGGATGCGGAGCAAGGGGAACACTCCTCCATTGTTGGTGGGAGTGTAAGCTTGTTCAGACATTTTGCAATGCAATATGGAGGTTTCTCAGAAAATTGAGAATCAATCACCTCATGGACCCAACAATACCACTTCTCGGTGTATACCCTAAGGAGGCACATTCACTCTCCAAAGGTATTAGCTCCACTATGTTCATAGCAGCATTATTTATAATAGCAAGAACCTGGAAGTAACCTAGATGTCCCTCAACTGAAGAATGGATTAACAAACTGTGGTACATCTACACAATGGAATACTACTCAGCAGTAAGAAAAAATGATATCCTAAAATTTGGAGGCAAATGAATGGACTTGGAGAATATCCTCCTGAGAGAGGTATCACAAACTCAGAAAGATAAGCAGGGGATGTACTCACTCATTAGTGTTCTCTAAACAAACAAACAAGAAAAAAAACCAAGCATGCCTAAGCTGCAAACCACAACCACTGAACAGCTTGTGATCAGAAACACCCTGGACTGTCCTTTCAGATCCCACTCCCCCTAGAGGAACACCTGACTCACTCTTGAGGGAGGGGGGCAACACTGGATTTGCCAGGAGTGGAGACTGAACTAATCATTATTGGGTTAGTGGGACCATAGGACTGTCTGCTGCCTGCACAGGGTGGGATGGAGAGTTGTGGAGAAGAAAAAAATGACCTGATGTGGCGGGAGGGGGAAGGGACCTTGAATAAGGATATATAGGGATGGAAAATATTCAGAGGGAAAGTTGAACACAAAGTAAATATATGTGTGGCAATCTTAAAAAAAAAAAAGGAAAAGACATTGCAGTAATTTACGGGGAGAGATTAACAACAGATGTCCTCAAAGCCAACAATTAAATTTATAAATGGACCTAACTGGATTCCTCTTTGTGTTTTATGGGGTAAAATAATTTCTGGATCCATTGCATTTTGTGCTTAGCAATGAAATCAGAAAAGGTAGCTTGCAAATCAGGAAATATAAATAAATTTACTCAAAGCTAAAAAGGAGAGATTAGATTCATAGTTCTTGTTTGAACAAAAATAAGTAAAGAAAGAAAAAGTGGATGCTGAACTGAGCAATACTGGTTCCTTGGGACCTCCTGCCCAAGCTGGGGAGGAGATGTGGAGATGTGGAGAAGAGAGAGTGACTGGAGGGTGTAGGAGGGGGAAGGAACCTTGAATAAGTATATGCATGGATAGAAAATGTGATTTTATTCATAATAAAAAAAGAGGAAAAGAAAGACCCTAGAAACAACCTATATGTCCCTCAATTGAGGAATGGAATAACAAGCTGTGGTACATCTACACAAATGAGTACTACTCAGCAGTAAGAAAAAAAAATTGCAGGCAAATGGATGGATATGGAGAATATCCTCCTGAGCGAGGTTTCACAATCCCAGAAAGATAAACAGGGGAATGTACTCACACATTAGTGGGATTTAAACAAAAAGCAAAACATGTCCAAGCTGCAAACCACAAACACTGAAGATCTTGGGATTTGAAGCACCTTGAACTGGCACTTTTGAGCCCATTCCCTCCAGAGGAACACTTGAGCCAGTCTTGATGAAGAAAGTGGATTTGCCTGGAGTGGATGATGAACTCAAGGTCACCTTGAGACCTTGGAACCTCCTGTCCTTTCCGGGGAGGAGATAAGGAGATAGGGAGAAGAGTGACTTGAAGGGGCAGGAAGGGAAAGGCATTTGATCAAGAAGATACATGGATAAAAATGAGACTTTATTAATAATAAAAAAGAGAAAAAAAATAAAAAAAGAATTAAGTTCTTCACATATCAAATATTTTAAAAATTACTTTATCAATGTTTATTGACCATAAACATGTTGAAAAATAATTTTGCTTCACCTGTTTATATAAGGCTTTCCTCAATGAACCTACATGAATTAGAGTTCTTCTCAAACATTCTCAGACTTTTCTGTATCCTTGATACAGTAGTCCTCTCTCTATCCTTACAAGGGACTTAATTTATAATAAGATATTGAACCCTCTAGGATGCCAAATGTGTTAAAAGCAATCCCATTGCAAGAAAGGCTTGCATACTTAAAATTTTGAGTAGCATTTTCAGGAGGTTTATATTTGTTTTATCCTGCTCAAAGAAAAAATTGTAAAAGTCGATTTATACTTGTCATGTATTGATGGTAGAAGTATCTCTCATTCTGTAATTTTTTTTAAATTTTGAAGCTTAGTTTTTATTCATCTCTTAGAAAAGTATGTGAATATCTTATTATATTTTGTAGAGTTTCCCTAAAATATCAAAGCATTGAACAATTTCCACCAAAATTAGGTTACTTTTTCACTAAGTATAAATTAATGACTAAATTTCTTTGTTACTGAATGATTTCATATTTTTCCGTTTATAACAGTTATCATTAACTTCTCCAATTTTACCCATTATTGTCTATAGTTACTTGTGGAAAAATAAACATTTTTTTCAGATACCAAAGTGTAAAATTATTTCAGGTAAAATACACATTAGGCATGGATCATCTTCTAATATGTTTTTCTACAAAAATTTAAGAGTGGTACTCCAACTGTACAATGAAATTTTTTATACCACGGTGGTAAGCAACCTTCTTACACTCTTTTTCCCAAATATTTAAATCTAAATTCTCTTTTTGAATTATTCACACCATAAAATATTGGACACCATCAAAAAACTCTGGAGTACTAATTCAGATTTGCCAGACTTTGATCTTTAGTTCAGGAGCAGCATTATATATTCAGCTATTCAATACAGAATCTTAAAACTGCTTTTTGCTTTGTTTGCAGTTTCTGTTGCCAACGTGATTTCTCATGAATCTCAAGAGAGGAGACAAGTACATGAGAAGAATCATTTTGACTGAAGTTTTGCTTATATAGGGGGAGAGTATGTTTTATAACCAAATACAAAGTATATAATAATAATATTATACATTTGAAAAACACAGTATATTACTGTTGCTGTTTCAGCAGCCACAGTTATTTGTTTTGCTTTGTTTCTTTGCTTTAGTATAATCAGATGTTTTAAAATGTTTGTTTGTGATTGATTCTGTCTGGCTAAGTCATGATTAAAATAAAATGTAATGTATAATCTTTAATAGAACATTGAGTAATAGTGTATAGATAGTGCAAGTTGGTCTGTCTTACAACTTTGGTCCTCATTATATTGAAAAGTATATTCTCTATATACAGAGTTAGGAATTAGATTATACTCTATTCATGAAATTCAGAATAACGGGCAAACAGGTCCTAAATGAAGTATCCAAAATACAAAACATGTATAACATATTTTTGTTTACTATTCACCTCTTTTATAATGAAAAATTTGATAAAACTTTATTCCTTTTAAAACAAATATATGAACGTATTTGTTACTAAATTTCCAAAATTGGATGTATTCTTTTCAATGGTTTAGTTACTGTGGAAATGATATTAGGGTTGAAGTGCTGTGATATATATTTGCTATTAAACTTGATGTTTTATATTGTGAAGTATATTGTGGGATAATTGTGAGAGGCTGATTAAAATTTAGTATATATTATGGCATAAAAATCCCTCTTCACACTTTAATTTTTTTATCAGTATGAAGACAACATCAGAGAGTAGTCTGAACTGCCAAAGTATACACATATTTTTCATACACACACACACACACACACACATATATATATATATATATAAAGGTTAATTTTTATTACAATATGACATTTATATGCCAGCATTTCATTTAGAGATGCACAAATAGAAAAACATGCCAGTTGAAAGTAACACTTCAGCAGACTTCTAAACATAATGTCTCATTTACACTCAAAAATGTTGTAGATGGAATCAATTAAGAGAAACAAAGTGAGTTCCAAGACATGCTTTTAAAATCCTGTAGAGTTCCTTCATAACTTGATGCTTTACTTCATTTCCGGCAGAGATATAAGGCTGTCATAGTTGGTAATGGAGAATTTCAGAAATGAATCAAGTACCCACTTCTCTGTCAAGAACAACTGTGATTAAATATATTAGCCCTCACTGCCAAAAGTTGTGCTTATGCCCTTAGTAATAACAGCTAACAGGACAGTGATCAAGCATTATGGCAGTTAAATCCTGACATTTTTTTTTTATTTTTTACATACAATGTGTAATGTCATAAATCAGCATTTAGTTGTTTTACTTTACAGCCTGTCTTGTCATTCTCTGGGGACCTCTCTGGAAGAACTTATTATACTATACTTTCTACAGCTCATGTGCTTTTCATTGGGGGACTTTTATCTATGAACACATGATCAAAGTATATTTTCTTGGCTATTGTCCAGGCAGCCATTTATTTACTCAGATCAATCATATTTCTAAACAGAAATATAACTCAAATAATTTATGTACTATAATATACCCCATGCAGATAAACAAAACCCCACATACATAAATGTAGTGAAAGTAAAGAAAAAGTCATGATATTGTCATTTGAAAATAATTTTTTTCCGAATCTTCAATTTATTGATACAAATATGTAATGGATATCCTTATGATTTTCTGGAATTTCATTCATATCTGTTATAATGTTTGCCTTTCAACTTCTAGTTTTATTGAAGTAGGTCTTCCCTTATTTGTTTAATTTGGTTAAGAATTTGCCAATTTCATTTAATCCTTAAAAATAAATAATGTTAACAAACTATATTAATTTGTTTGATACCTTGATGGCTGTAAAATCTATTGGGCTAAATAATGGCACACTTAACCTATTTTGCTGAGTGTTTTGTCCCCAATTAGTGGAACTGCATAGGAACTTGTTGAAGTACATGTGACCATTAGAAAAAAAAATGTGGCATTAGGGGTCTAGGTCAAGCCTTCAGAAGATTATGCCAGGTCATGATTCTTACTCTCTGCCTGACTGCCTGCAGTTATGATATAAGCTCTCAGGTTTTTTTTACTACCTGCATGTCAGTTTGTACTGTATCTCCTGTCTTAAGCTCATGGACTTACCCTATGAAACTGTGATTAAGAACCTAAGAAAAATATTTTATTTTATGTGTTTCCTCTTTCATGGAGTGTCCTTATAGCAATCAAACAATAATTAAGGCAAGTAGCTTCAATAAAATTTGTGTTTTAAATCATAGGATAGCAAAAATAATAGGTAGAGGGTTTGCTGATGGTCTCATTAATCAAAATGATTAAATGAGACATATACTGAGAATTATGAAACTTTTAGATCTATTGCCTTCAAGGTGTCAATTAGAAAATAAGAAAATGATCCAAATAGTGTACCTTTCTCATCACAGAAATACAATTCCAAAATTCCTTTGCTTTATAATTCTAGGTTTAGCCTGAATTGCACTAGTCTTCTTACTTTTTCTTCATAGCTATGGGTATCTACAATAGCTTGTATTCATATATTTAGGCATATCACAATGCTTTAATGTTTTTTCAAAATTCTGGATATTCTGGATACCTTTAATATACAGTTTTAAGTGTAGCCTGACTTCTTATAATCAGGGCTCCATTTACCCTATAGCTTTAACACTTGAGGTAAAAATTTAATTGATAAATTAACGCTTATTGATTTTGTTCTTATCCTTAATTACATGAATTAACTCAGATAAAAAACTCTATACATTTGTATTAGATCATTTTCTTTTCTTGTGATATAATGTCCATGCCCACTAGAGAGTTTAATTTGGCCTTTGGTTTCAGAGGAAAACAGAATCACCACGAAAGTTGTATGGCAACAAGTGTCAGATATGGGCGCTAAAGCAGTAAGCTTAGGACTCACACACTTAATCTGCATTGTGAAGCAGATAGTAAGAACTGAAAATAATTTATGTAAGTAAATTTTCAATGCCTCTCCCCAGAAACATATTTTCTTTAGCATGGCATCATTTTCTAAATCTTAACAAATGATAGTTCTAAGCTTTAAATACTGATTTATCTGACTTCAAGACTATAGGCTTGCTTTCTTTTACAGCAAGAAATAATGAAGAAAGCCTATATAAAGCAGGTACATGTTTCAAAATTTGTTTTACTGAAGCAAATTCCCATAAAAAAATTATAAGAGGAAAAAAATAAGAAAATGTCTTAAAACTACCTTTGCTATGCAGTATTATTTTATTTACCCTACAGCTGAGATTTTTAATCATAGCATTGTGTCTGAATGATTTTAACAATCATTAGCTTTGTCTATTTCAATCAATGACTACCATAATGAATAAGACATTTTAAATAAAATTTGAAATTTAATAACATTTTTGTTTTGTCTATAGTATTAACAGAGCTGGACCAATAAAACATCAGTTAAACTTGTTAAATGATCAATCCATACTATGCCAACAGAACAGTTAATTTTTTTTTTTATTTTTTGAGTGTATTTAGAGATGCTATTTCTCTGATAATTTACACTTTTGTCTTACTTAAAATGAAAAATGACTTAATAGATTTACATTTATATAAAGTACATATCTAAAATATGTTTAGGCTTTCTTGAAAAACTTTAAGATACAATATTACACTTAGAAATAAAAATATATAAAAGCAACATTTTACCTCTTATAAATAATTTAGGAATTTTTATTTTATATTATGCCAACTTTTCTGCATTAGGATACAATTTCTTTATTTTAGGTTCTAAGTAAATATGGATGTAAAAGGGAGATTTGATATCAAGGTCTTTGAATACATTTCTTATACTCAACTATATGTACCTAGTTGGTGGTGATATATATTTTCATATTTGTGATCATTTTAAGTAGTGTAGTTATTTAAAGTCATTTTTGTCTTATATAATAATTTCTGTACATGTATACAAACAATGCATACATATCATAATGTGGCTTTGATAAGAATTTAAATTATAACAGTCATGTGCTTGAATTCTTTTTTTTATTTTGAATAAGATGTCACATTTTCTATCATTGTATATCCTAAATCAAGGTCCCTTCCCCCTCCCACTACATCAGGTCATTCTTTCTTCTCCACATCACCCCATCCCCTACTTGGGCAGGCGATCCCAAGGTCCCAAAGTCCCAATATTGCTTAGGTTAGCCTCCACTCCTGGCAAATCCAGTTTTCTGCCCCCCAACATCAAGACTGAGTCAGGTGTTCCTCTACGGGGAAGGGGATCCAAGGTGTCAGTTCAAGATGTTTCTGATGCAAAGCTGTTCAGTGGTTGTGGTTTGCAGCTTGGGCATGCTTTTCTTTTTTCTTTTTTTGTTTAGAGTCCACTAATGAGTGATTACATCCCCTGCTTATCTTTCTGGGTTTGTGATACCTCGCTCAGGAGGATATTCTCCATATCCATCCATTTGCCTGCAAATTTTAGGATATCATTTTTTCTTACTGCTGAGTAGTACTCCATTGTGTAGATGTACCACAGTTTGTCAATCCATTCTTCAATTGAGGGGCATCTAGGTTGTTTCCAGGTTCTTGCTATTACAAATAATACTTCTATGAACATAGCTGAGCTAATGCCATTGGAGTACGATTGTGCGTTTTTGGGTATACACCCAGAAGTGGTATTACTGGGTCCTTAGGGAAATTGAATTCTCGTTCAAAATCTCTTAGAGATATTTCTTGGTAGTACAGAATAGGAACTCAGCCAAATAGTTTAGGATTAGTTTATCATCTTTGCCATTATTTGCACGTATGAGGGTGATAAGTAGATAATTTAGTAGTAAGTGACCATTGTAAAATTTGCTGTGAAATACGTGTTGATTTCTACCAACTCGAATATAGTGGTAAAGTACTTGTACTATTGTGTCAAAAATAGAAATTCAATCCCTGTAGCATTGTGTTCCAGGTGTATATTCCTCTTCATTGTTTCATTTATGCTAAAGTATGGCTATCATACAAACCTGACAAACTGCATGTCTCTCACTCCCTGTTGTGTCTAAGGAATGCTCAAATTTAATTTATACCACATATTAAATAGGGGCTAAATAAAAAATTTTCTGAATATATAAACATACTCCATATGATTATTGTGAAATATTTACTAGTAAAATATTAAATGGTAGAAATTTCCAATATTTCAGATTAATAGAAAAAATAATTATAAATAATATTGTCATAAATGTTAGATCATTAAAATAGAGGTGAGTTTATATTTAGTTGTAATATTGGTGTCATTCTTTATTATATAATTACATGAGATCTTCAGTGTCAACATTAATAAACTTAATGTTAAATTCCATATCAAAATCATCAGAAAGAAATCAGGTTTTTTTAGTATAACAAGTTAAATATTAAAAACAAGGCATTAGAATTTTAAGCAGTGTAAATATACCTGTGTCCCTTTAATTACTAAAATATTATATATCTTTCATACTTTTATATACAATAAAATTCTACATAAATATCCAAAAATATTATAGTTGTAAATTTTAGCAATATCTGGTGTTATTCCTAGTGTCTAATTTAAAAAAAAGTGTTAAAAGCTCATGTTTCTTAGAATACATTTAAATCAGCTTTTAGTGACTATTCTAATAACATCCATGTAATGCGTATTTTACTAGAACAGTTGTAGAATGTGTTCTAAAACCCATCAAGTTTTATTTGGAAGCTGATAGGTTTTATTTCTGGATATACAAGTGCAGTGAATCATAGCAAGTGCAGAAAAAAGTTCAATAAGAATATCAACCTTGAATTTCACTGCTCATTGGAAATCCCAATTAGGAGAAGAATGTATGTGTAAAATTTACACAACTGTCTTCTCATATGAATAAAATGACATATACAACATGTCTAAAAATATGTCTTCTAAAAAAATTAATGTACAAGGCCTTGCTTAAATTAGTGTGAAGTAAAGATCAGTTAAATACTGTGGGGTATCATAGAGATAATAAATGGAGAAAGCTTTTATAAATTCTTGACAAAGGTTCTCAAATCAAAAAAAAAAATTTGGAAGAGATTTATAAATCATATGTTCTACTTTTTACACAACATGTTTCTTAGTCTTTTTATACTTTACATCTAAATCAACTAGGTTTTACAAAATTTTACAGAATATATTTAAAAGCAGTATAATAGCACACCAAATTTGTTGTTTTTGTTAACATGGGGAGAGATATAGAGTCAAAGACATAGCACAGATTATAGAAATAATTAGTTTATTTTTCAATAGTAGAATTGCAATAAATTACAATAAACAAATCAAATCATTAAAAGTAAGGTTTTGTAATTTTAGTATAGAAAATTTACACAGGGTTACATGGTAAAATTTAGAATAGAGTAGAAAACATATACTCACATATCACATATACACATAGGTATATTCACAAACACAGTGACACATGCATATTAATTATCTTTTATTTAGATCCCTTGAGTACTAAAAAAACTATAAAATTAATTTTATATATAATTTACTAAAATTCTTATTTATATTTAGTTTTATTTATCCTACACATTTTCTACATTTCTTGTTTATATGAAAGAAATGCTGAGATGGGAAATTTGTCTTTTACCTTTTGGTTATTTATATTAAAGAATAACTAATTTATAGGCTATGCATCTCATGGTAAGGTTGTTCATCATCTTAGGTTTGATGATGATACCATGCTACAAACTTGTGGATTATTTGTAATTGAGGGAGGCTCCAAAACACTAAACCTTTTTGTATTCTTGCAGCAGTACTGAAACAGAAGATTTGTTGTCAGAGATCAAGAATCTGTCCTGTTAAAAATCCAGTAATTTTTTTAATCCCCTTTCTGAGAAAACCATGGATTTGGATTTGGTGGGAAAAAAGTTCAGATGTTGAAAAAGGGGAGTTTCACTTGTCATAAGTTTATGTCATCAGCAATTTTTTAATTGTCAGTGAAATAAATGGGCAAGTATACTAAATTTTACTCTTTAGTATTTCTATCATGAAATACACATCATATTGTCAAAAAACCTTTTCTTATATTTGTAATGATTAAATAAAGAAAAATGGAGCCTTGGATAGTGTCAAATATGAAATTATCTCATATTATAATTATATTATAATAGCATTCATATATAATTATATATTTATTATTAATATTATATAATATTATTGCATTGATAATATTTCCCCATAAAACCTTTAACTGGTGGATAATTACCATGTGTTTTGACTCTGGGGGTAATGAATATTGAATATTTTGGATATTTTTCATTGATGATAAATATGTTTCTTTTGTCTGGCTATAATGTGTATCTTTTATTACAAAGAATTATATGTGTCTTAGTACTCTGTTTAGTTGAGATGAAACAAACAAGGAAAAATACAAACGGACACACACACTCATATAGAAATTGATCAGTTGCTTTAGACAGACATACAGACAGACAGACAGACAGACAGACAGATAAATAGATATATAGATTGATAGCAACTGACCAAATACTATATTTAAATTTGCAGATGAGTAGCCAAAAAGAACATGTTAGCTGATACGGGCACTGAGTTGTTCCTCCCACTTTTCTGGATGTATGTGGTTTGGGATTCTAATACTCACTCATGCATTCTAATGAAATAAATGCAAGCTGAATACTAGATGTCACAGAATTGATAATTAATTCCAGTACTATATTTCTCAGTTGTTCCTTGGATTAACTTCTTATCACACCTATATGAGTATTTTCTCAAAGTACATTATGGATGTTCACCAAGTTTCTCTCAAACATTAATTACAGTAATGTTGACATACTCTCAAGGCATTCAATTATTGCATGAAACATATCAGTCATTAAAACATTACCATGCATCATTAACTGGTCAGTTTATCCAATTCTCAGAAAATATATGTGCTGGTTGACAATGTTGACTTTAATAGAATTGTATTTCTTTAGCATATAACCTTCTAAATAGTTAAGCAAGGGTTTTATATAGAGATAGCTGAGGGAATGTTTCAATCTGAGTCACAGATATCTTTCTCTTGTAGGTTGAAATATCAATAATTATCGGCAGTACTGCTTGACACTCAAAGTTAATATCTGCATAGTAAGAACATAAAGGTAAGGTAGTAGGATAATATTATATGTGAATAATGAAGATTTATAACTGTGAGGTACAGTAGAAGGTATGGTTAAATATGCTAACTATTCAAGTTTAAAACATAAGTAATTTATTTTTATAAAAATTTATAGTGCCTGTGATCCATGGATATAATGAAAGAATAAAAAATGTCAAAAGAACTTGCTGTATGATAGAAGGTTCAAGAGAAAATACAGTTCTCAAGAGGACAAGGGTTTAAATTTTGGCAGCCATGTGGAGAGACTCAAAATTCATATAATTTGAGCTCCAGGGAATTCAATGAACTTTCCTGTCCTATGTGAGATCCTGCACACATATGCACATACCAACACTTAGACATACATTCATGCATATAATTAAAAGTCAAATAAAATCTGTTAAAATACAATTCCCAAAATAGGCTTCAAAATAAAACAGTTTATTGATAGTCAATTGTTATGAATTAATGAGAAAGTGAGAAAAAGAAAATGCTATTTCATTAACTAAGATTATTGCTACAGTTATTAATGTACAGTATAGATTGTTATTTTGAAAAAGGGACGTTTTGAGGTTAAAATAACAAAAATAAAGAATAACCATTCCTAAAATCAAGGAGTATCCACACAACTCTGAGATATTCTTGTTACAATAAAAGACATGTAGGTTGAATCTTGGAGACTGTAAAGGGATGGATAGAGTTGAAATACCAATATGATTAGTTTCAGGTGAAACTATAAAAGTATAGGATAGCTTTGCATATTTGAGTGAGGCTGGATTTATACAAGCTGTGTTGTTAATTTAAGAATATCAGTTCCTATAGAATGCTTGTAACTGTAGAAAGAGTGTACCAATAAGTCACAAAATCCAAGTGTTGGCCGTAGTACACATCTGTCTTCTCTTAATTTAACCATACTCCCATTGAATATAGCAAGACAATGCGTTATAAAAACTATTTGTATCTCAGTATTGTCATTTACAAATAAAACATATATTTTTATATAATTTAAAAAAAATGTATACGTTTGCATAATATGTTTTCTTTTATATAATAGTTGAATACAAACTCGAAATCATCAGGTGAACATATTCAGGGGTTTCTGGACAGGGTCCTCTCTGCAGAGTGTAAACCCAGGCACTCTGTAGCAGATAGAGGTAGGCTCTGACTACCACAGTCCCCCCAGCTGCTGCTGAGGAAATTTGCAAGGCCACCATCACGCCCACAATTGGTCAAACAGAGCAAAAATTTACATAATAATATAAAGAACAACAAGGTAACTCCAGAAGAAAGTGGCAATCCTACAAATACAAGTCCTAAACTGAGCAATGAAGAGGAAACAGAAGGAAGCAACACCAAAAATTCTTTTGTGATGATCATTGAAGCTCTCAAAGAAGATATGAAAAATAGCCTTAAAGAAATAGAAGAAAATACAAACAAAAAGTTGGAAGAGATGAACAAATTTATGAAAGAAACATAACAGGAACTAAAAGCTGAAATAGAAGCAATAAAAAAGGCACAAAATGAGGCAAAGATAGAAATAGAAAATCTGAAGAAAAAAACTGGAACCACAGATACAAACATAACAAACAGAGTTTAAGAGATGGAAGATAGAATCTCTGAAGTGGAAGACTCAGTAGCACAAATAGATATACCAGTCAAAGAAAATACTAAAACTAAAAAAGCTACAACTCAAAACATTAAGGAAATCTGGGACACCATGGAAAGATCTAACCTGAGAATAATAGGAATACAAGAAGGAGAAGAATAGCAGCTCAAAGGCACAGATAATGTTATCAATAAAATCATGGAAGAAAACTTCCCTAACCTGAAGAAGAAAATGCCTATAAAGATACAAGAAGCTTACAGAACACCAAATAGATATGACCCCCCAAAAAAGTCAGCACGCCACATTATAATCAAGCCACAAAACATACAGAACAAAGAAAAAATTTTAAAAGCTGCAAAAGTAAAGGGCCAACTTACATATAAAGACAGACCCATAAGAATAACACCTGACTATTCAATAGAAACAATGAAAGGTAGAAGGGCTTGGTCAAAAGTTATACAGATGCTAAAAAAGCATGGCTGCCAAATTACAATACTACACCCTGCAAAATTATCAATCACCATAGATGGAGTAAACAAGATATTTCATGACAAAATCAGACTGAAAGAAATCTATCTACCAATCCAGGGCTACAGAGAGTATTAGAGGGAAAACTCCAACCTCAGGACCCCAGATACATGCATGAAACCACAAACAATCAATAATTCCACAGAAGAATACTCCAGAGAAAGGAAATACAAACAAGTTACCATGAAAAATGACAGGAAATATCAATCAATGGTTACTACTTTCCCTTAATATCAATGGACTCAACTCTCCTATAAAACGTCACACACTAACAAGATGGATACAACAACAGAAGCCATCCTTCTGTTGCCTACAGGAAACACACCTCAAATGCAAGGACAGACACAGGCTTATTATAATAAAGGGTTGGGAAAAGATTTTCCAGTCAAATGGTCCTACTAAAAAAGCAGGGGTTGCAATCCTAATATCTAACAAAGTAGACTTTAAGCTGAAACCAATTAAAAGGGACCAAGATGGTCACTACTTGTTCATCACAGGAAAAATTGCTCAAGAGGAGATTTCAATCCTGAATATTTATGCCCTTAATACACGGGCACCTACTTATGTAAAAGAAAAACTGCTAAAGCTCGAATTCCACATCAATTTTTACACCCTAATAGTGGGAGACTTCAATACCCCACTTTCAACCCTGGATAGGTCAACCAGACAGAGACTCAACAGAGAAATAAGGAGTCTAAAAGAGATTATGATGCAAATGGTTTTAATAGATATCTACAGAAGTTTCTACCCAAACGCTAAGGAATATACATATTTCTCAGCTTGTCATGGAACTTTTTCCTAAATTGACCACATAATTGGTCATAAAGCAAATATCAACAGATACAAAAAAATGGAAATAATCCCTTGTAACATATCAGAGCACAAAGGCCTAAATTTAGAGTTAAACAACATCAAAAATCAAAGAAAGCCTACCAACTCATGGAAACTAAACAGCACTCAGCTGAACCATCTCTGGGTCAAGGAAGAAATTAAGAAAGAAAACAAAGTCTTCCTAGAATTTAATGAAAATGAATCCACAACGTATCCAAACTTGTGGGACACAATGAAAGTAGTCTTAACAGGAAAATTCATAGCGCTAGATATCTACATGAAAAACCTACAGAAATCCCACATTAGAGACCTAACAGCTCAGCTGAAAGACTTAGAACAATTAGAAGCAAACTCACCTAGAAGGAGTAGACGGCAGGAAATAATCAAACTTAGAGCTGAAATCAATACAATTGAAACAAAAAGAACAATACAGAGAATCAATGAATCTAAGAGTTGGTACTTTGAGGAAGTTAACAAGATAGATAAGCCCTTAGCTAAACTAATCAAACAACACAGAGAGAGTGTTCAAATCAACAAAATCAGAAATGAAAAGGGGGACATAACAACAGACCCCCAGGAAATGCAGAGAATCATCAGATCATATTTTGAAAATCTGTATCCCACAAAACTGGAAAACCTAGAAGAAATGGACAGCTTTCTGGTCAGGAACCACTTACCAAAAATAAATGAAGATCAGATTAATTACCTTAACAGGCCTATAACCCTTAAGGAAATTGAAGCTGTCATTAAAAACCTCCCCAAAAATAAAAACCCTGGTCCACATGGTTTCAGTGCCAAATTCTACCAGACATTCAAAGAAGAATTACTACCTTCAAACTATTTCACACAGTAGAAACTGAAGAAATATTGCCAAATTACTTTTATAAGGCCACAATTACCCTAATTCCCAAGCCACTCAAAGACACAACAAAGAAGGAGAATTACAGACCAATTTCACTCATGAATATTGATGCGGAAATTCTCAATAAAATTTTGGCAAACTGGATACAACAATGTATAAAAAATATCATCTACCACGACCTAGTAGGCTTCATTCCAGAAATGCAGGGCTGGTTTAACATACGAAAAACTGTAAATGTTATCCATCATATAGACAAACTAAAGGAACAAAACCACATGATCATATCCTTAGATGCGGAAAAAGCCTTTGACAAAATCCAACACTCCTTTATGATTAGGCCCTGGAGAGATCAGGAATAAAGGGAGAATACCTAAATATAATTAAGGTGATTTACAAGAAGCCGACAGCCAGTATCAAACTTTAATGGAGAAAATCTCAAAGAAATCCCATTAAAGTCAGGAACTATACAAGGATGTCCTCTCTCCCCTTATCTATTCGATATAGTTCTCGAAGTTTTAGCTAAAGCAATAAGGGAAGGAAAAGAGATTAAGGGCATACAAATTGTAAAAGAAGAAGTGAAACTATCTCTATTTGCAGATGATATGATTGTATACATAAGTGACCCACAAAATTCTTCCAAGGAACTGCTACAACTAATAAACACCTTCAGCAATGTAGCAGGATACAAGATTAACTCAAAGAAATCAGTAGCCCTTCAATACACTAGAGATAGAAGAGCTGAAAAAGAAATAAGGGAATCATTACCCTCCATAATAGCTGCAAATAGCATTAAATACCTGGGAGTAACTATAACCAAAGAAGTAACATTCCTATTTGACAAAAATTTTAAATCAGTGAAGAAAGAAATTGAAGAGGATATCAGAAAATGGAAAGCTCTTCCATGTTCCTGGATTGGTAGGATCAACATAGTAAAAATGTCAATTCTACCAAAGGCAATCTACAGATTCAATGCACTGCCCATCCAAATCCCAACACAATATTTTTTGGACCCTGAAAGAACAATACTCAATTTCACAGACACTAAGACCAACAATCAATAAGTGGGATCTCCTGAAGCTAAGAACCTTTTGTAAAGACAAGGACACAGTCTATAGGACAAAGCAACATCATACAGAATGGGAAAAGATTTTCACCAACCCTACATGTGATGGAGGATTGATCTCTAAGATATATAAAGAGCTCATGAATCTAGAGCTCAAAACCTTGAATAACCCAGTCAAAAAATGGGGTTCAGATCTAAAAAGGGAATTCTCAGCAGAGGAATTACGAATGGCTGAAAGGCACCTGAAAAAGTGCTCATCATCTTTAGCCACCAGAGAAATGCAAATCAAAACAACTTTGAGATACCACCTAACACCTGTTAGATTGGCTTAGATAAAAGGCACAGTTGACAGTTTATATTGGAGAGGATGCACAGCATGGGGAACACTCCTCCATTGTTGGTGGGAGTGTAAGCTTGTTCAGCCACTTTGGAATGCAGTATGGCGGTTTCTCAGAATATTGAGAATCAATCTCCCCAAGGAACCAGCAATTCCACTTCTGGCTGTATACCTTAATAATGCACAGTCATACTCCAAAGGCATTAGCTCAAGTATGTTCATAGCAGTAGTATTTATAATAGCAAGAACTTGGAAATAACCTAGATGTCCCTCAACTGAAGAATGGATTAACAAGCTGTGGTACATCTACACAATGGAATACTACTCAGCAGTAAGAAAAAATGATATCCTAAAATTTGCAGGCAAATGGATGGACTTGGAGAATAGTCTCCTGAGCGAGGTATCACAAACTCAGAAAGATAAGTAGGGGATGTACTCACTCATTAGTGGTCTCTAAACAAACAAACAAGAAAAAAGCTAAGCATGCCCAAGCTGCAAAACACAATCACTGAACAGCCTGGGATCAGAAACACCCTGGATTGACACTTCCCATCCCACTCCACCTAAAGGAACACCTGACTCACTCTTGGGGGAGGGGGGACAAAACTGCATCTGCCAGGAGTGGAGACTGAACTAAGCAATATTGGGTCAGTGGGACCATGGGACTGTCTGCTGCCTCCCCAGGGAGGTGATGGTGAGTTGTGTAGAAGAAAAAATGATCCGATGTGGCAGGATGGGCAAGGGACCTTGAATAATGACATACAGGTATTGAAAGTGTGACTTCTTTGTTCATAATACTAATAATAATAAAAAGAAGAAAGGAAAGAAAATATTAATTTA
Source organism: Sigmodon hispidus (assembly GCA_004025045.1). Lineage (NCBI taxonomy): Eukaryota > Metazoa > Chordata > Mammalia > Rodentia > Cricetidae > Sigmodon > Sigmodon hispidus. The sequence goes on from PVIH01013460.1 coordinate 31,047, forward strand.
GTGATTATGGCTATTACTTATATAAAATAGATTCTGTAAAAGGAGGAGTAAAAAATGCAGAGTGAAATTATGTGTTGTAGATTTAGGTTAAAAGAAAATAAATGAAATAAATGATAGTGAAATAAAGCAAAACCCACAAATGTATTTGATTGGAAGGTGAGGAATCTCTTTCAAAAACAAGAAAATGTCACTGAGCTTTATAAAATACAGTTGTATATCTGAAGTTGGGGAAACAACCAGAGGCTATCAATTGGAAATATGACCTGAAAACCACTAATGTCAAGAAAATGCCACTGCATCTCACTATAATGCACTTGCTGGCAGGTGTTTGCAGGTATTTCTTTTTCTTTTTTTTTTCCTTTTTTTTTTAAATTTATTTTGTATTTATCAAGAAAAATAGTAAAGTGAATATTAATGCTGAGAAGTTAACAATAACTATAAAGAAGATAAAAATTATAAGCAAGACTTATCAAGGGTGATAATGCAAGTAAGATTGCTACACATATATTTACTTTGTGTGCAGCTTTCCCTCTGAATTATTTTTCCATCCGTGTATATCCTTATTCAAGGTCCCTTCCTCTTCTCCCCACATCAGGTCATTTTTTCTTCTCCCCAACTCCCCATCCCCTCCCTGGGCAGGGAGCAGACATTCCCATGGTCCCACTGACCCAATAATGCTTGGGAAAAAATTTTCATCAACTCTACAAGTGGTATTTCTTTTTCTAAATTTGCCTATAGATATATTATTAAAGTCATTGAAAATCAGAGCCTGTCTTTCCCTTGGTACAAATTAAGCTTTAGGAACAAAGACAAAGGGAAGGATAAGAACACATAGAGGTCAGAAAAATAGAGCACTGTGTGAAATCCATGATAGCACTCAAGTATGCTTCTAAGTAATTTCATTTGATTTGTAAGAAATTTTAATTAAGTATGAAAATACTTTGAAAAACTATTTTTAATCAAAAACAAGCTCACAGGGTAATGTTGATATACAATAACTATGGATGACATAATTGGTCTGAGTAGCTTCATTATGATCTTGGAGAATTTGCTCAGAATCCATGTAGAATATGCATTCTTTGTGGTTTCCAGAGTTAAACAAGTTGCACCCACAATCATTAGTTCCTTCATTATATTTACATATTTGTCATCAGATAATTTCAGTAATAAATGGTTTAATGTGTCAATTCATTCCTCTACAAGCTGACAAACAATAAATTTGTATGCTTTCAGGTATGTCTGTATGTGACAAAGTCTTCATATTCCTCCTCAGTATATGCATGACTTGATGAAAGCAACAGCATTGCTGAATTTAACGTTGTTTGCCATTTAACTTTCTGTTGACTATCCTTTTTATAAATGTGTATCCAAGTGACAAACAAGAAATGGATGTTAGAAAAAAAAAAACTAAATCAGAAAGTCTGCTAATTCTTCCTGTGATTTAAAACATTTGACGTTATTTTGTTATAGTTGCTTGAAAATATATTTTAAAAAGTATGCATTTTCCCTGATCTTTTTGGCTTGTGCACATGCAATATTTCAAAAGAATTTCTTATCTATAAATCCTATTAATTCAGTTAATGCTTATTTTTTAACCCTATAATATTTGTCAATATATATTGAAATTTAATCGGTGGCGTACAGATACTTGTCACTTTATAAATTGCCTGAAAATATTTGGTGCTCTATCTACCAACACCAAATATAAATGCTAAGTGATTTTCTTTCCAAAGTTTCTTTAAAACTCTGATAGTCAGCATTTAGGTGTGTTAATAACCATGCAAGACACTTATTTATTTATACAAACTTAAACAAATATGAAGCACTACCTAAATTAAGAAGGATGTCACTGGGAAATTTTAGTTTCAAATGTGATGTTTAATTATAGTTGCAGGGACCAGTTGAATATAAAGATGTTGTCTGAGTTCTTGAGTAAGATTTAAAAAATATGTCTAGGACATGGGAAAAATTTTCTTAGTATTGTAACTTTGTAATTCATGTGCATGTCAATGTTCACACATTTTAAAGTAATACTTGCTTGTATAAATATTAATGCTAACAAATACAAAAACAAACTTTATAACCAGAAAATTTTTAGATCATTTTCAAAGGCTAAATAAATAGCTTAGTGGCAGAAGGAAATAAAAAAGGGACAGTGAGCTGCATCATCACAGACAGACTAACTCCGAAACAAGTCCAGAGCAAACATAGAAGTGAGGGAACCTCAGCTCCTGGGCTGCCTCACAAGGATTCCATCCTGGGGGCCAGGTTCATGCCCAGGGTCCAGATCCCAGACTCCAGGCTAGATGACTGGCCATAGGCTAAAACTGGGAGGGTCCTTCCCCAGCTACTCCTAGTAGTAAAGACCTCCTACAGTCTGGTTTTGCCTCCAGGGTGAACTCCTTCATCATAGATGGACAGACAGACAACTGTAATACTTAGATATATGTCCAGAACAAAGTCAGAGAATATTCAGACCCTATGTTCAGAGAAGATAGGAAACACAAAATCCTTCTAACCACAACTAAGAGCTGACTATTGTGAACAACTAAAGCAATGGGAAGACACCAGTGCATGAATACACATAACAATATAAAGAGCAACAAGGCAACAACAGAAGAAATTGGTGGTTCTACAACAGCAAGACTTGAACAGAGCAATGAAGAGGAAATAGAAGGAAACAACCTCAAAAACAAGTTTTTGAAGATTATAGAAGCCTTGAAAGAGCATATAAAAATTTTCCTTAAAGAGATAAAAGAAAATACAAACAGAAAATTGGAAGAGATGACCAAATCCTTGAAGGAAAACAAAGAAAACCACAAAAAGGACAACCAATAAATGAGAGAAATATTACAGAAAATAAAAATTGAAATAGACATAATAAAAACTGCAAAAAGTGAGACAAAGGTAGAAATAAAAAATCTGAAGAAAAGAGCTGGAAATACAGATGCAAGCATAACAAACAGAACCTAAGAGTGAAGAGAGAATCTCAAGTGTGGAAGACTCAATAGTGGAAATATATATATATATATATATATATATATATATATATATATATATATCAGTCAAAGAAAACACTAAAACCAAAAAAGCCATAACACAAAATCTTCTGGAAATTTGGGACACCATAAAATTACCTAACTTGAGAATAATAGGAATAAAAGAAGGAGAAGAATTACAGCTCAAAGGAACAGATAATGTATTAGATAAATTCATAGAAGAAAACTTTCCAAACCTAAGGAAGGAAATGCCAATAAAGTAACAAGAAGATTACAGAGCATCAAATAAATTAGACCCACCCAAAAAGTTTGCCTGCCACATGACCATCCAGATAGAAAACATACAGAACAACAACAACAAAAATTTTTAGAACTTCAAAAGAAAAGGGCCAAATTACCTATACAGGCAGGCCCATAAGAATAACTTCTGATTATTCAGTGGAAACAATGAAAGCAAGAAGGTCCTGATCAGAAGATATACAGACACTAAAAGAGCAAGTTTGCCAACCTAGACTACTATACCCAGAAAAAACTATCAGTCACCGTAGATGGAGTAAACAAGATATTTCACGACAAAATCAAACTTAATACCTATCCAAAAATCTGACTCTTCAGAAAGCAATAGAGGAAAAACTCCAACCTAAGAATCCCATATATAACCCATGAAACCACAAATAATTGATAATCCCACAGAAAAGCCCAAAGAAAGGAAATACAAAAAAAAATTATCACCAAAAATAACAGGAAATAATAATCAATGGTCACTAATATCCCTTAATATCAAGGGACTCAATTCACCAATAAAAAGACACACCCTAACACGATGTATACAAAAACAGAAACCATACTTCTGCTACATACAAGAAACACAACTCAACCCCATACACAGAAACAGACACAAAGTAAATATTTGGGAAAATTTTTTCCAATGAAATGGCCCCAAGTAATAAGCTGTTGTTGATATCCTAATATCTTATAAAATAGACTTCAAACTAAAATCAATTAAAAGAGACCAGGATGGACACTACTTATTCATCTCAGGAAAAATTGATCAAGATGAGATTTAAAACTTTATTTATTTACTTATTTGCCTTGGTGTTTTTCCTGGAACTGAAACTACAGACAGTTGTTAGCTGCCATGTGGGTGCTGGGAATCGAACCCGGGTCCTCTGGAAGAGCAGACAGTGCTCTTAACCGCTGAGCCATCTCTCCAGCCCCTCAAGATGAGATTTAAATACTGAATATTTATGTCCCTATATAAGAACACCTACATATGTTAAAAAAAAAAAAGTACTAAAACTCAATCCCTATATCAACTATCACACTCATTGGAGACTTAAATAGCCCATTTTCACCCTTGGATAGGTCAATCACAGAGACACTCAACAGAGAAATAAGAGGTATAACAGTGGTTAATGTGCAAATGGATTTAATAGATGTTTACAAGAAGCCAGATATACTTGAAATTATACTATATTGCTATAGTAATAAAAACAGTCTGATATTGGCATAAAAACAGACTTGTGGATCAATGGAATCAAATTGAATATCCCGATATTAACCCACACACCTATGAATACCTGATTTTTGACAGAGGTCCAAAATATTCTATGGAAAAATGATAGTATCTTTAACAAATGGTGTTGGCATAGCTGGATGGTAGTGTGTAGAAAAACACCAATTGATCCAAGCCTATCACCCTACACAAAATTCAAATCCAAGTCAATGAAAGACCTCAATATAAAGCCAACCACATTGAACCTGATAGAAAAGTAACTGGGAAAAACCCTCCAATGCATTGACACAGGTGACCACTTCCTAACTATAACACCAGTAGCACAGACACTAACAACAATAATCAATAAGTGGAACCTCCTGATACTGAGGAGCTTCTGTAAAGCCAAAGACACAGTTGAATGGGAAAATATTTTCACCAATCCTACCAGTGACAGAGGACTCATTTCTAAATTATATAGAAAACTCAAGAAACTAGAGCACAAAGCCTTAAATAACCTAATTAAAAAATGAGGTTCAGAACTAAAAAGAGAATGCTCAGCAGAAGAATTTCACATGGATCAAAGGCACTTGGAAAAGTACTTAACATCTTTAGCCATCAGAGAAATGCAAATCAAAACATCTTTGAGATACCACCTTACACCTATCAGAATGGTTAAGTTTAAAGACACAGATGACAGCTTATGTTGGAGAGGGTGCAGAGCAAGGGGAACACTCCTCCATTGTTGGTGGGAATGTAAGCTTGTTCAGCCTCTCTGGAGTGCAGTATGGTGGTTTCTCAAAAAAACTGAGAATAAATTTCCCCCAGGACCCAGCAATACTACTATTAGGCATATACCTTAAAGATGCACATTCACACATCAAAAGCATTAGTTCGACTATGTTCATAGCATCAATTTTCATAATAGTAAGAACTTGGAAACAGCCTAGATGCACCTTAACTGAAGAGAATATTAACAAACTGTGGTATATCTACACAATTGAGTACTACTCAGCAGTAAGAAAAAATGATAGCCTAAAATTTGCAGACTAATGGATGAATTGGAGACTATCCTCCTGAGTGAGGTATCACAACACCAGAAAAATAAGCAGGGGATATATTCACTTATTAGTGGACACTAAATAAAAACAAAACACACCCAAGTTGCAAAACACAGCCACTGAACAGCTTGGGATCTGAAGCGCCTTGGACTGATACCTTGGAGCCCATTCTCTCCAGAGGAACACCTGACCTAGTCTTGATATTAGCATGAGAACATTGGATTTGCCTGCAGTGGATGCTGACTTAAGCCTCCTTGGGACTTCCTGCTTTTGCTGGGCAGGAGATAAGGAGATGAGGAGAAGAGAGAGTGACTGGGAGGTGCAGGAGGAGGAAAGGTGTTTGAACAAGGGGATACATGGATAAAAAATGAGACTTTATTCATAATAATAAAAACAGATTGTAACAAATTTAAAATTGAAATTCAGTTTAAAACTTTTATATCATTTTAAATGTCAAAATCATTGAGGATCTTGAATAATGTGTTATGTAGACTGATATACAATGATAAACTGTTTTATGGAACATGCTACATATGTACTCTAGATTAAAGTTTGTAAACTTTCCTTAGAATTTAAACTTTAAAGAAAAATAAAGCAGAGTTTTCTTTCTTTGTACTGAAGTAAGACAGATGAAAGTTTACTCATTGATGATCTTTGTAAAACCATTGTAGGATAACACAAAGTCAAAAATTAAGGAATATGCAATTAATTTGTATTGTTGCAGCTATAATTATCCACATTATGCCTGACAAGATCAAAGTGAGCTACAAAGAAACAAGTGAGCTTCTAAAAACAATTGCATATTTAATCATGTCTATTTGTCATAACAAATCCTAGTGCTGCATAGTTTAAAATGGCAAATCAAGACAAGAAACAAATAGAGTGTTAAGACCATAGTTAGTTCAAATTATGTAAAAATTAAGACGAATAAAAGTTTACATTGAGACATTGAGAAAATGGCTCCCGTTTTCTTTTGGTTGTTTTTTTTTTTTTTTTAATTTCCAAAACAGAAATGCAACTCTCATGTGTTTTATTTTTTACTTAGTATATTCATAGACTCTAACCAAGTTATATTTGGTAAAACTACAGAAGGGATTTTAAAAATCCTCTCCACCACCTATTTAATGTTTGAGAAGGCAGTTTATGGTATGATATGGTAATTATCTGTTCATTTATTTTTTATTACAAACAGACCAATACCTTGGTTCTTTGAACGATGAAGGTGACCTGGAATATTGTGATCTGATTTACTTGGAAAGGAGTTATTGTAATCTTATGCTCTACAATTGTCAGATTTAGACCCACCTTTGAAGGTTATATTTATAATTTTTTCATAGGACTTAAAATTAAGACAATAAAGACTAAATCACTAAAAAAACAACTATTGACTACTGTTGACTTGTTCTTTTATTATCATTGAAACATCAGAGTGAAAACTGCAAATTGCATTGTTCCTTTATTTTAATTTTAATTATTTTCATATGGAATATTCAGCTAATGTTTTCTCTCCCTCAGTACTTTTCAGATACTATCCACCTATCATCTTACTATTATTTAACTTTATGTTCTCTCTACCTTTCATTAGTCAATTCCCTTTGTGTCTCTATCTGCCTCTGCCTCTGTCTCTAGCTTTCTCACCTCTATTCCTCTTGCTCTCTAAAACAAACAACAAAACACAAACAACAACAAAATACACAATAAAGCAATACATAAAAATGAAATCAGACAATAAATGGAACAAAATGACCACATATAAAACGGCAAAAATAGCCCAGTAGCTGAGACTTCAAAGTACGTGGACTCAGTGAAATATCTACTAAATTATTCTGGAAATGGGACATGAAAATAAAACAACTACCAGTGACACATTGCTATACAGATCTATAGGTCAATGGATTACTCAGTGTCTATTGTTCTAGAGTAGTCCAAATGACACATATTCTTCTGTCACAAATGCTTTACAAGCACAAGGACAGGAACATGTAAAAACCATCATTTAAACTAGGAAGACAAAGCATAATTGCCCATGTCAGCTCTTTTTAAGTTTGGTGAGTATATACTCAAAATCCTAAGGATGATGCTCTCAAAGATCTTATACAAAAGATAGCATGATAATTTTTTATGTATGAACTCCACTCCTCAATGAGGTATCACAATCCCAGAAAGACAACCAGGGGATGTACTCACTCATTAGTAGACTTTAAAAAAACAAAACAAAACGATGTCATTGTATTCAAAACTCAAGGCTAGAACGTAGTTAAATGACACAATGCCTCACTTCTATATTGATGGCCTCTGGCAGGAGTGTAGTGAGGAAAGACTTGCTTTCTTTAAGGGTCTGGCCACATGAATGGGTGATTTGTAAGTGGGGAGATCATAAGACTGCTTATGAATCTGAGAGGTCTGACAACTGAGTTTGATGTGGTGCATTATATCACCAAATTAAAAATATATTAATAAAAAGAAAAATATATGTATTAATTCATATGTAACATTTAAGAAAGTAGCATTTTCACAATTACTGACAACAAATATGAGATTAACAAGCTAGTGATTTTGTCCATGACAAATTGCTAAGGGAAAATATTTTACATACTAGGGATTTTTCAGATACTATTTGTGGATTATAAGAAGGCAGCTGTAAACACATCTCTTGATATATATCATTATCCATATCATCTCATAAATTAAGCTGCTCAGATTAGGGTAACTTTAAACAATTTATGACTTCCATATATTCAGGTACAGTTGGAGTTCCGTGTTGATAATAACTAATAGTAGTAGGATAGTTAAAAAGAGCTCTGTGATTTGCTTTGCTAACTCACATATGCTATTAATAAAATAAAAAATAACATAAAGTACATCAAGGTTTGAATGTTTTTTTCTACAAATGTTTTATCCTCTGTCTACTTGAAAATAAGCAGTAAATATAAAATTGCAAATCTCATTTCTGTATGCTGCCTAATAAGCTTTCATGATACTTAAATATGTTTTAAAGATATATTAAGTATATGAATAAATACTTCATGCTCATTATAAAAAAGGAAGGAGGGAAGGGGAACTGTGTTTGATATGTAAAATTAAAAATAAAACCTTATACATAAAAAATAAAATTATCATAAAAGTATATCTTATACTGAACTTTTTTATCACTAAGTAAAAGGATTTGTCTTATTTTCTTCTTTTTGATATTTATTAAATTGAAGTAAATATTTTTTAGATAAAATGTTATTCTATTAGCTATTATTACCATAGTAACTCCACAAAAGATATACACAAAGTGGAAGAAAATGTGGGTATTTGAATATTACTGGACCAGACAATAAAATACTTGTATACTTCAAAACAATATGTACCATCCAGCGAGGTCTAGCCTGGTAAAAGTGGGTGGCTTAGAAAATATTGTAAAAATGAGAAAGCAAAACAATCAGTGAAAAGACTAAACGTGCAAGAAAAGAATTTCATTGTATTTAGTTTCAGTGTCTGTTTTCATATGTCATACTCAGAAAATTGGTCTGGGGATGTCGGCATAGTTGAGAGATAGAAAACTTGCCTAGTGTATGTTCAATCCTTAACATGATACAAAAACAGAGAAGGAAAGCACTGAGGTTTTCAAAATATTCTTTTGGACACACTTTAACATTATATTTAGAAATTTTATAGACTATAAATTTTTATCAGTGGTTTTATTAATGAAGATATTATTAAACAGTTGAGTTTTATGTAGTTGCTGATAGTGGTCTAAATAATTATTATGTATTCATATAAGAAAATTATGCATTTATAAATTTGCGGTAAATTATATAGAATCCTATTTACACTTACATAGAAGTCTTAACTTCTACATAAAGCCCAAAAACATGGTCATGAAAAGATATTGCTTAGAGTTAGCATTTCATATCTCTCATAGTTATTGCTATGTGAATAATAAACTTAAACTTAAATATCCAAATATATTGCATGGAATCTTTTATGCAAGAATGTAGTGAGAAGAGATGTTCTCTGCAGTTGTGTGCTCATGGAGCTGTGAAAAATCAAAAGAGTAAGAGTCTACCCTTGCCTGCTATCACACAAAACAAAATGAAATAAATAGAACAAAACAAAAAATAAATATATTCAATAGTTTCAAGGAGTTTGAAATTTACTTAAAAGAGATCAAAGATAACTACACTAAAAAATAAACTTACACATTTTTCACTTTGCCTTTTTAAAATATAGAGGCCTATAATGTGGTAACTTTAACTGTCACGAATGCAGGTTTTCTTGTTCTTTTTTTTCTCATATTTTTAATGATTAATAAAATCTCATTTTTTTTATTTATGTGTCTACTTGATCAAATGCCAGTCCCCTCCTGCTCCTAAAAGTAACTCTTCTCCCCATCTCCTTATCTCCTCCCCGGAAAGGACAGTAGGTCCCAAGGTCTCAAGGTGACTTAGTTCAACATCCACTGCAGGAAAATACACTTTCTTCATCCCCACATCAGGACTGGCTCAAGTGTTCCTCTGGAGGAAATGGGCTCCAAAGTGCCAGTCCACAGCTCTTCAGTGTTTGTGGTTTGCAGCTTGAACATGCTTTGCTTTTTGTTTAAAGTTCACTAATGAGTGAATACATCCTCTGACTATCTTTCAGGGATTGTGAAACCTCGCTCATGAGAATATTCTCCATATCCATTCATTTCCCTGCAAACTATAGAATACCATTGTTTCTTACTGCTCAATAGTACTCCACTGTGTAGATGTATCACAGCTTGTTAATCCATTCCTCAGTTGAGGGGCAAGTAGGTTTTTTTCTAGGTTCTTTTATTTCCTTCTTTCTTTTTTATATTATGAATAAAGTCACATTTCTACCTGTGTATATCCTTATTCAAGACCTCTTCCCTTCCCACCCCCTCCAGTCACTCTCTCATCTCAACATCTCCCCATCTCCTCCACCAAATGGGCAGGAGGTCCCAAGGTCCCAATGTTGCTCAGTTCAGAATCCACTCCTGGCAGATCCAGTTTCCTCACCTCAACATCAAGACTGAGTCTGGTGTTCCTCTAGAGGGAGTGGGAGCCAAGGTGCCACTCCCAGGTGTTTCAGATCCAAAGCTGTTCAGGAATTGTGGTTTGCAGGTTGGACATGCTTTGATTTTTGTTTTTTTGTTTAGAGTCCACTAATGAGTGAGTACATCCCCTGTTTATCTTTCTGGGTTTGAGATACCTCACTCAAGAGGATATTCTCCAAATCCATTCATTTGCCTGCAAATTTTGGGATACCATTTTTTTCTTACTGCTGAGTAGTACTCCATTGTGTAGATGTACCACAGTTTGTTAATCCATTCTTCAGTTGAGGGGCATCTAGTTTGCTTCCAGGTTCTTGCTGTTACGAATAATGCTGCTATGAACATAATAGAGCTAATGCCTTTGAAGTATGAATGTGCATCTTTCAGGTATACACCCAGAAGTGATATTGCTGAATCCTTGGATAGTTTGATTCCCAGTTTTCTGAGAAACCACCATATTGCATTCCAGAATGGCTGAACAAGCTTACACTCCCACCAACAATTCAGGAGTGTTCCCCTTGCTCCACAACCTCTCCAGCATAGGCTATCATCTGTGACTTTTATCTTAGCCAATCTAACAGGTGTTAGGTGGTATCTCAAAGTTGTTTTGATTTGCATTTCTCTGATGGCTAAAGATGTTGAGCTCTTTTCCAAGTGACTTTCAGCCATTCATAATTCTTCTGCTGGTAATTCCCTTTTTAATTCTGAACCCTATTTTTTTTGATTGGGTTATTCTTGGTTTGGGGCTCTAGTTTCTTGAGTTCTTTATATATTTTAGAGGTCAGTCCTCTATCACTTGTAGGGTTGGTGAAAATATTTTCCCATTCTGTAGGCTGTCATTTTGTCCTATTTACTGTCCTTAGCTTTACAGAAACCTCTCAGTTTCATGAGGTCCCATGTATTGATTTTTGTTCTTAGTGTCTGTGCCACTGGTGCTATATTTAGGAAGTGGTCACCTGTGCCAATTCATTGCATGGTATTTCCCACTTTCTTTTCTATCAAGTTCAGAGTTGCTGGGTTAGGTTTTTATTATGTAACAAGAGCCCTACATGGAAATGATATAGAACTGTAAATAGAGTTAATTTTTTAGAACCCAATTCTCTCCAAGTGCAAAGTCTGAATTAATGAGACAGTTAAAAAAAAACTCTGCAGTTTCAAAAAAGATTACCATAAAAAGAAAGTGTCTATACTAACAAGTAACTCAGAAAGTTCTAATAATAAATTGACCACTTATCATATGTCATTATTGACTCGAAGAAATGTAATATTTTTGAGAAAGTACAGCTGCATTAAAACTTAATTTTAATTTTTACTAGGCATTTATGCTAAAGTAATCATTAGAAACATAGCTAATGATCAAGTAGAAGCTTCAGTGTCAAGTACAAGTATCATTAAACCTAAACTTGCACTAAGGATTCTTACAATTTTAATGAGAATTTTCACCCAGTTCCCTTTAAGCTGTGTTGATTTTTTTTGTTATTTATCTGAGTGAGTTTTAGTGTAGAATCTCATGCTATAAGCTCACAAAAACAACAGTCACCTCCTGTCCCAAACAAAGGATCTCTTCAGTAATCAGTACAAGATAAAGATATTCCTATTCTATCTCAGAAGTGGTAGATGATCTCCAGGGCCCAATACTTTTGATGAGTTATTTGCAATGGATGAAAAACATTCATTCTCATGATCTACTAACTAACTGATAGGCTTCTCATGCCCCTAATGAAGGTCACACTACTCTGTGGATCTGATGAACACTTAATGAAAACCATTAGTTATTAAGGGAAAAGCAGAGATGGTAGGAGTCGTGATTGAAAGTAAAGGAATGAATTGAAATGGACAATGGGCTTTTTTAGATATGTGAGTCTCTCAAACTTAATTTATTTAAAAGTTATCATTATTTGATCTTTGGAAAATATAAAATCACCCAATGAATACAATAGGATTCCACATCCATTTAGCTATTTATATGCTTAATGAGACTCATTTGGTGCAGTTGATGCAAGTATGCAATCCCAATAGTGGTTTGAAAACAAAGATACCGAGTTTAAGCTTACAGTATGACTTTTTGACTAAATCCCATAAACAAAATGGTTAACCCTTTTAAGACTATGCAATATGTATTAACTATTTTGTTTATGATAATAAGCATTTTGTTTTCTCTACATCTATCTATATATACATATACATGTATAATTCAATATATACTAACCATTTTTCTGTATAGTTTAAAACATCATCCATAATTATGGGTTAATTTTACAAATACCTTAATGACAGAGAAAGCCTTACAGATATTGAATCAATGAATTTCATTCCCTTTGAGGAAAATGCAGTAATTAGAAATTATCCTCTAGTATGAATATAATATTTTGCATTACTTTGCTAGAGATATAATTTGTATCTTAATTTATTGGGTAACTTTAAATATTTCTAAAATTAAAAGCCTTAGAAATTGTGATGTCCAATTATCCAATAAGTGTTTCATATTAAAATATGAAATAATTCTGAATCATGGTACAAATTTAAAATTCTTGATGTTTTCCCTAAACTGATGTTTATGTGGGTGGTTTGTGATATGTATAGCATTTATGTATGTGTGTGTGCTTAAGATATGCACAGGAGTGTTTGACTATGAATACACAGATGAGCACATGTGCAGGCAAAAACATAGCTTTGGGTATTTTCCATTATTGTTTTCCATCTCATATGCTGGAGATAAGTTGTGATCTCTCTCTAAACTAGATACTTCTTAATTTGGTGAGATTAGAAGGCTAGTGATCACATGGGAGATCATTTCTCTGTCTTTCATGCTATGGTTACCATTACTTATAGCTATGCCTTAAATTTTATGTAGATCAAGTACTCATTCTTATAGAGCAAGCTCTGATTTATTAAACCATGTCTGTGACACCCACTGTTTATAAAAAGTCAGTAGTAAGTCTTTATTCTCTTCAGTAAATGAGTTGCTAGTTATATTTATATTAGAGAATTATACAGACTTTGTATTAATCCACTCATTTAAATTTTTTTCTTTGTTTAAGACACCCTCAACTGTTTATCAGTCTTTGCTTCCTTTTCTGCTCCTAAGGCATTGAGGACAATTGGAAAATTAAAATTAATTTACTTATAAAGTTTTTTAAGAGAATAATGTCAGGGGTCCCTGTATTTTGCTTCTATTAAATAACCCCTGGAGCAAAACTACAACCTTAAAATTTTACTAAAAATATTGATATCATATGGTGATAAGTGAATGCAAATTAATAGAATAACAGGCTACATATCAAATCAGAAATGAAAAATGCAAAACAAACATGATAAGAGCATATTTTAATATTTTGTAAATAATCATAGTTTTTAAATATATTTTAGTGTGTTGTGTGCTTATGTTTGTGTAGACAGACATGTATGTAGAGGTATCTATATGCATGCATGTATTCAGGGAGACATGTCAATATACTTGTTATGGTATACCTGTGGAAATCAGAGAGCAGACTTCAGAATTTTGTGATTGACTGCCATTGTGTGAGTTTTGAGGATATAATTCAGGCAATGAATCCTAGTAAATAATTTACCCTATGAACTATAAAATAAAACTAATATTTTAATACAATTAAAACAGACAAGAATGATTCTTTTTGAACATGAAGACTTCTTTGAATATATATATATATATGTATATATATAATGCAAGGATTAGGTAGGTTAGGCTATATAGAATGCAACAAATGTCTCCCAAATCTGTCATAGCATCTACCTACCTATAATTAAAACAAAAATTATAAATTAACATGCACTGAAATCCTTCTGATTTTATTATTTCTCTTTCCCAGGCATGTCAGCAATTAACTGTCATACAGGTGAGGTTCTTTTTCTTGGTTTCCATGGTATGTGCTTAAACTCAGCAACGTATTTTATCTTCAGAGTATAGTTTCCAAGGTAACCAGATGGCAAACAAAACCAAAAGTCTCCCCAGACATCAACACATACAATTTCTCTAAGTGGTGCATATCTTAATTATATAATTTAGAAAATAAATTGAGAAAAGATAAAGATTTTGATAGGTTTTTACCAATATATTTTAAAATGCATAGCAGATAATTAATTTAAACATTAACTGTTGAAACTATCAAAATCTCCGTGAAGCTAATTAAGTAAAAGCATGATGCCAGCCAGATTAATCATTACTGTATGTTTTCATGATACAAAAATTCTGGAGTCTAACATAAAAATACATCTTTCTAAATGTGAACAATGAAAGATTGAATACAGCAAACCATAATGAGTTGGCAACAGTGTATAAATTTTACATAAATTTTAAACTTATAAATTTTATGCAAATAAGTGCATTTGAAATATATTTTTCTTATGTAAATAATCTGTTTATATAGCAACATGTGTTCTTTGATTCTTGAATTATTAATTTATATTGGTTTAGAGATTAATAATCTAAAATTAGTTTTCTAATGTATTAAAATTGATTTTTTTAAAGAATAATGAGTCATTGGGGTTCATTGAATATTATTCAACTAGAACTATTTGCTCTGTGTAAAAAATTGTAAAAAAGAATTCTCTCCTGTCTTCATTCATATTCATCTTTTGAAACATGCTATTGTAAATCCTATCATGCAAGGGTAGTATGTTCTTTTGCATCTCTTGAAATACAAACTTCTCATGTGACTTCTTTGACCAAGAAGACACATACAAATTTGATAAATAAATGATGTACATGTTTTTAATAGGATTCACTAGCATGTGCTACATATGCATCTCTCAGGGTATGAAGTCAAATCTCAGAAACTTTGATGGAAGATGAATAAGCATGTGGTTAGGTTTCTAACTAACAGACAACATGACTCCATGGATTGGTAACAAATAGTAGCAAAATTTGATCTAGTTTATAAAAATATTTTCAGACTTTACAGACTTCTTAGGTATATCTAATTTTTTGAAGGTCCAGCAGGATTAATAAATGTTCCTTTTTGAGTTTATTATTCATAATACTATGTTTGGAATCTCTCTCTTGTAATGTAAATCCTCAATAAAAAATATAAATTCACCTTTAATAATATGTGATATATGAAATATTAATATGAATTAATTATATGAATTAATACTTCATATATCACATATTATTAAAGGTGCATTAAACATATATCACATTGGGGTGCACCTTAGTGATAGACTACAATGTTTAGTCTATAGAAAACCTTGAAGTTGATCTTCAACAACATGCAACGCTATACAGAATATCATGTCTAGTATTTACCAGTTGTAAGGGGAGGGGAACTTCCTAAATGTAGAAAATGGCATTAAAAGACTTTTCAAATAATATTTATGGAAATAATAATTACATTCTTTTATAAAACCTCTCATGCTATGACTTTTTGAATTATCAAATATTTGCTGAATAGTTTCATTTTGCAAACTTTATTTTTGCTATTGTATAAATTAGCATTATTGACAAATATAATATTTGCTAAGGTTAAGTAAGTTTGAAAAGTGCCCTAACTCAATTTATAAAATGAAAACAGCTACTATAGCACAAAGGCATAAACAATGTAGTTTCAGAAATTGTATTTAATATATGATAGCGGGTAGCTTTTGTGTATCTGATGTGAATTGAAATAAATATCTCATGCACGTTAGGTAAGAATTCTAATGTAACTATATATTCCCAAATTTTAATAAAAATTTATTTAACTTTTTAATCTCATTTACCTAATCTAGTAAACAATTATTTTTATTAATTATATTTCCTTTATATCAAATAAAATAGAAAAATACTTTAAAATTGAAAAGTCAACAAACTATGAATTTATTCATTGAAAATTAGAGTTGCTAATTGTCTCAACTGAGACCAAATATAACTTCATAATTATAAAATGTTAGATACCTTGAGGCATATACATTGCCAAACTACTGAGGACTTTGGATTTTACAAACTATATTTCAGTTCTTAACTAATGAAAAATCTGCAGTTTTTAAAAACCAACAAATTGTTTTCTACTTATGTTATTTTCTTAATATCTATTGTGCTCTTTCCATAGTTTTCATCAATATGCTTGCACTGGTCACTTTTTTATGTCAATTTGATACAGGCTGAAGTTATTTTAGAAGAGGACAATTTGACAAAATATTCTCACTAGCATATTGTCTTATGGTTAATAGATTTTTAGGTTGATAACTGAGGTTGGTGATTCTTTGTCACGCAGGATGTAATTCTTCTGAATGGGTGCATGGATAGTATAAGAAAACAGGCTGACCAAATAGTGGAAAAATTAGTAGAGAGATCTTCCATATCCTTAGCTCTCCTTCTGTATTCTAAATTAGTCCCCTCCCCCCTCTCTCTCTCTTTTAATTTCTGTGAAAAACTTTATTATCAATCATAGATGGACATGAAAGCCCTGCTGCCCCTCCCCCAACAAGCAAACTCAATAGCATTTTAAAAGAGTCAACACTCTGGTTTCTCTTCAGATCGTATAAATCTTTCGCCTTTAAAAGAGCCACCTGCTAAGACAAGGTGGTGCATGAAACTCCTCCAAAGGAGGTAAAAACAAAAGAAAATAAATGTTAAATCACTCAGATGCCTGAGTGAGCTGAATGCCTAACTATGAGACATTCTCAGAAATCCTTGTCACCTTTGTTTTGGCACCTGGAAGAGTGTTTGAGCTTTCTTTCTTTCTTTCTTTCTTTGAGGATAATCTCATCTAGTTTATTTATCTTTACTTATCTTTTCCTTTACTGGTTCCAATATCAAATCATCTAGAGTAAGATCACAGAAAGACCATGCACCCTCCATTTCCTTAAACAAATCCCCCACTTTTTTAAATCTCCATTTCTTTTCTTTTTGATTTTTTTTAAATTTATTTTTTAATAAAGTCTCATTTTTTTATCCATGTATCCCCTTTTTCAAACTCCCTTCCCCCTCCCTTTTCAAAGTCTTCCAAATTCTTTGAAAAGTCATCCTGGTTTTGATACCCAGATGAGAGTATGAGTTTCTTGAAGGATTTCAAAGTTTCTCCTATTTCAATGTAGGTGTCTGGGGCGGGGCTGGTGTTTTTGGAGGAACTCTTGGGCCCAGGAAAAGATTTTTGGCAGCACTTATTGCCCCTGTAGTATTTTTGATCTCTTTCTTTTATTATTCAGTCGATTGATCTGCTTTCCTGGACTGTGTCTCAGCCTTTCCTTCATGTGTACCTTGAAGGATTTCGTGAAATACATATCTCAATGGCTTCTGCTTTCCTTCCGTATCTTTTGGCCAAACGAGTCTCTTCTGGGTTTCCCTACTGTGGGAACTGCTTTTCTAGAACTAGGTGCTCTTCTCAGGTGAGTCTGGGGTGTGTATTACAGCAGGCTGACTCTCCCTTGGCATATGGCAATCCTGTTGAAAACCTAGACTCAGTAAAGCTCAGAGTTGTCATTATTTTAGTTGCTCATGTTTCCAGCTTTGGAGTTGCCTGAGTTTCCACAGTTGGAGTAACTTTCATCTTTGCTGCAGCTTACTTCAGCTCAGTTTCTCCCATAGCCGCTTAAGTGGCTTTTTGCAGTATTGGAATTACAAGGTGTAGGTCAATAATCTTTTCCTCTTCAAGTTATTATAGATTTTGGCAGTTATCACAGTAATAAAGACCCTAACAAAGACAATGTTCTGAGATTTTTATATTAAGCTATAAAATCTGTTTTGTAATTTTTAAATTATGTGATAAATGTTTTACTAGTGGTAGAAACTATAAACCCTGACACCATCAGTCTTTTTCTAGATGATTAAAAATGCTGAAAATTTAGTAGAAATATCTAATATTTATTAATTATAGAATTTATGACTGTTTGAACTAAAGAATTGAACACTAATGTCCTTATTTTTTCTTTTCTTTTTTTTATTATTATTATTATGAACAAAGAAGTCACAGCTTCTATTCTTGACTAATGTCCTTATTAAATGAAATTATTACAAATATTTTATTTACATATATTCTCATATGAAATATAGTACCCTCATGCTATTTTATTTATATGCACATGAGGAATGCACTTTTTATTAATCATATTTGACCATGTTGATATATTGGACCAAAAACTTTAAACTTTATAAGTAGTTTTGTGATGATAGTAAGCAACTTCTCAAGAGAAAACAATGATAGTAATTTTTTCTTATGCTTTTAGAGTATTTTGTTTTTTAAATCATTTATTTTTATTTTAATTTCTCACTTTTTTATTTTATTTTAATGGATAAAAAGGACTTTATTTTCTAAAAATTAAAATAAAATAGAGTGATAAGAAAAAGATATATGTAACAATGCCATTGTGTAGAATGCATAGTGCTGAGATCAAATGAACTGCAGATTTTGTAACATTATCCTTTGTGTTTCATCAGAGATAACATAGCATCAAAGTAGAGTGCATGCTAAAATGATAAATATAAAATATATAAAAAGATTATGGCTTCTTATGTATGCAAAAGTGTTTCAAATCTCATCTGTTGATTTATTTTCTTAAAAGACTACTGAATTTAGTTCACCTATATTAGCTTTTGTAGCTTCTCATCCAGAACCGTGAAAGCTAGCCAGATAGCAGGGAGTTTCCTGATTAGTTCCACATCTTGGAACCAAAATATAAGGTTTCAGCAATAAGATTCTACCAACTCTTTACTGTAGGCAACCAAAGACATTGTAAATAGTTTGTATATCACTGAACTTTCTAATGTTGTTTACTCAACTTGAATTTAAAATACTGCATATATATAAAGAGTGCACATTTGAAAACATTATATTACTCTTAGGAGTCATATGAGCTCAGTATTTAAGAGTGAAGAAAATTTATTACATGTTGATACTCGTGTTTCCTAGGCTATTGCTATCCTTGGTAAGTCATATTTAGTTACATATTTAACAATAAAAAGAACAGTGACCTGATTCCATTGAAGGTGTTACAGGAAAGAGCTTAGGTTAACCAGAATGCACTGAGAAGACATTTATAAGATAATCTGGGGTGTGTTAGAGATACTAAAAGGAGAAACCACTAAAGTGAAAACAGACTAAACTCTACACCAGAAGAACAGATATCAGAAGGTCAGGAAGACAAATATATTTCTTCTTGGACTTCTGTGTTATTAAACAGAATCAATTGTGAAAGAGAGACTGGAATTAGCTGATGAATTGAATTTTTATAAGGGTTTAATTAATATATTTTTGGTTGCTTAGGCAGAGCAGTATTTCTGATAGTCATTTTATTCATATTTCAAGTGCTACGAAGCAGCTTGGCAGCAGTAGCTGTTTCTAGGAATAAGGTTTAAAAAAAGCATAATATATTTTGAAAAAATAAGTGGATACCTACAGAAATGCAATGCATAATTTGAATTGAAATATTGCATGTACAAATCTTAGAAGAATGCCTTTTTCTCTAGAGCTGCTCTATGCTGTGTAAACAGTCCTAATTCTCAGGTTATATGAGAGTAATTTCTATGAAGAAAAAGCAAATAAGAGTTTGCTTAACACAAGAAACTTCCCCAAAGAGAAAGTAGAAAGTAATGACACCTTATAATGGGAAAAAACGCATTGCCAGATATTTTTAGTCTTGTTAAGTGGTATAAGTAAGACTGAGGAGAAAACACATTTGCTTTTCCTTTATTCCTTTCTTTTCCACTGGCTTATAGAGGAGTACACATTCTTCTGGCATTTCCATACATAAATAGCTTTGGTTAGATGCCTCCCTATCTTTCTCATGCTCAGTTCCCTGCCAATCATCCATAGTAGTCATACTTCTTTTTTATATCACATGCTATAATTTTCATTGACTTCAAATATATCACTCCATATATCCTTCAGAATATATTAATAATTTTATTTTTATTGCAGAAGCTCTTTTCTTTAGAAGTATATTCCCACTAAGATTATTATAAACATTTTTAATGAAAAGTTCTCAGAATACAGCCTAAGAACTTTTATGAGAAACTAATAAGAAAAAATTGTTGTATCATCAGAATATGTACAGGGAAGACGTAGTCACTGACATTAAAAATCAACTACTCAGAAATCATTATAAAGTTAAATCTACTGATATTTCTCACTGAACAATTAAAACTATTGTGATTATTAATTTTGTAGAAAAAAAATCTCTCAAAGCAATGCTTTAGAAAAGCTAATATATTAGTCCAAAAACTAATGGAAATGTCATTATTGTCTTTGGATTGTTTATTAGTAATGATTATTTGATCCATGAGTATCAAGTTCCACTATATTTTTAATTTTCTACTGTGGCTTATACTAAATTGAATATGGAACCACAATGGTGTATAGTTCGTAACTACCACAGCCTGTATATTATATTTTTTAACAAATATCACTTGTCGGCAGAAGAAATTTCCTATTACAATATGGACACTATTTCTTCTTATGTGGACTAGAAATTTAGGCAGGAAATTAACTACAGAAGAAACTGAACAATAGGCACATATAAGTAGGACAAAGAACAATAGATGATGGGATTCTCTCCAGTTGTACTTTTTCAGTGCCACAAATTTGGATGTAAGATAATAAAGATCAGTTACAAGTGGTTAAAAAAATCATAGTGTTTTGCCTTTACTCAATCTAAGCCTGTGTAGGGGCCTAAATCAAGGGGAAAGAACAATAAGTGATAATGGTGGATTCTAGCAGGTCCTGATCAACACACTTCAGGAACATTTTACAGAGTGACTATGCCTGAGAGCTTTTAATTTAGATCCACTTAACCCTTATAAGTATTCTTGACCCATAAACATCTGATTGTGACAGTCAGTTTACTGGATTAATGAGACTCTGAGAAAAAACATAACACTTTTCTGGAAGTGACTTCTCTTGTTAGACAAAAGTCAAAAATAACAGAGAGAGGAGAAAGAAACCTGGACTGAGGCTCAGCTCTGTGTAGTCTTTTTCTAAAGAGTGAATTTCTATGCACAAGCTTGCTTTTATAAAACTATTGCCTGATAGCTCTTCCACAGTGTCACATCTTGTTTCTACTTCTTTGGGGTCACAATAACTAAGAATGTTGCTGAAACAAAAATCTGAAAAAAAGGCTATCCCAAAATATCAGAACAAGTTTTCAGTGAGTATGAAAGAAATACAAGAGCAAGAACAATGGCCCATAGTTTCTGTGCTACTACTAATAGTTTAGAAGTTTGATGGAGGACAGAAGGCATAGGCCAACACAATTATTTATACATGAGTGCAGTTTGAAAATAAAGTGGATCTGCCAGGAGTGGATGCTGAGCTAAGCCACATTGGGAGCTTGAGACGTCCTGCCCTTGCTGGGGAGAAGATAAAGAGATGTGGAGAAGAGAGAATGACTGGAAGGGGTGGGAGGGGGAAGCGAGCTTGAACAAGGATATACATGGATAAAAAATATGACTTTATTCATAATAAAAAAATAAATAAAGATGAAAGATTATAAAGAAAAAAGAACATGTTAATTGTTCATTCAATTCAATTTTATTAAAGCTATAATAAAAATTAAATAACAAACTTTACAGAAAATAGATAATACAATAAGATATTGCATTAAAATATCTATTACCAGAAAGATAAATACCACATTTTATCTGTATTATAATGATTTTTACTTTCAAATCTATATGGATATTAGCTCTCTCCCTATATATATATATATATGTGTGTGTATATATATATACATATGCATTCACCCACTGATCATATATGATAAAATATATATTATATATATAATTTATTTTCTCACAGGTATATGACTTAGAGGTATCAAACTACTGACTGATAAATTTAATTATATATGTGTATTTTAAAGAATAGAATGTTTATTGACAAAAATTCCAGAAAACCATACATGGTATAGAAAATATAAAAGTGTGAATGTAACAAATTTTAAGTGATATGAAAATGGTTGAGTGAATATTGTTGCTGGAAGGGTTAAGATAGAAATGAGAGAAACAAAGAAGTAAAAAGTGAAAATGTTTTGGAAATATCAACAGAAAGTAAATATTCATTAAAATCTCATAGATAACCTGATACCTTATAATATAATTAAAAATAATTTAAATGCAAGTATGAGAATAAAATAAAATTCTACAACTTACTTAAAAATTAAATAAATGTATTTACTACTCATAGTATAAGTAAAATTTCTGTTGTTGGGAAGAAGAGAAAGACAAATGCTGAAGCATCTTTTTTCTTAGTTATTGGAGACTGCAGTTGTGAAGGGCATAGGCTTCTGAACTCTTTATCAGTCTGTCCTGTTGCTGAGTCTGTGTTAGACACATGCCCACAACGATTGGATATCATCTCAGTTTACCATATTTCTGTAACTGGGGGGAGCACAGCATATGCTGACCAAAATTAAATAGGTATCTATGTGTTCTATAAATCTGGCAGGTTATTTTATTAACTTTATACACTCCATTTAATACAACCTGTGTTCTTTAGGGTTCTAGGTAGTCAATGTCTGCAAAGTGCTTTAGAAGAGGAAGAAGCAAACCCACAACTGAGAATGGTGAAGAGTTTAAAAATCTACTGATATTAAAAACTTTGCTTTGTGGATGCAGTTGTGAATGTGACACATACCATAAGATATTCAGGGAACAGGCCACCGTGATTCTCCTGGCACATGTTGACTGAGTCATTGATCCATGAATTGGTCTTTGACTCAGTTATCAAATCCAAGGTCATAAAGCCAGCTCAAAAACACAAAGGGTAAGTCTATAAATACCTTCATCCCTCTCAGCCTCTCATCTGTCTGTAGTTCCCATAATCAATACTTTTTCAGTTTATCATGGTACAGTTCCCAAATGTCCAAGTGTGCAAAGTATAGGCTCTGAATGATTCTAAGGGACTGAGTGCCAGTAGGCTTCAGCCAATTCAAACTGGTTACAACTGGTGCTTTAAAGCATGTTCTCATAGCACTTTCTCATAAGCTATGAGAGCTCCTTAACCCCTTGAGTGGGCACTTCCTCATGAACCAGCAAGGGGTCTGCCTGGATGTGTTGGTAAGAGAGCCAGTTCTGATGTGAGATGACTTGGACAAACAAGAAATGACCACACTGCAGTAACAAATGACA
Source organism: Sigmodon hispidus (assembly GCA_004025045.1). NCBI lineage: Eukaryota > Metazoa > Chordata > Mammalia > Rodentia > Cricetidae > Sigmodon > Sigmodon hispidus. The sequence continues at coordinate 54,703 of PVIH01013460.1, forward strand.
ACAAATCATAACCCTTCTCTCAGTGAATGGAGGGTTTATAAGGCTTGCCTCTTCCTAAAAATAAATTAAGCTTGCTTTTTTTTTTGGACTTACTCCATAACTTTAAACCTCTAAACTATTGTACTCCATGTCAACTCACCCAAGCAATCAAGGAGAACTGTCAGGGCCCAAAACTTAATATCTAAGATTTTTTTCTTAAAGCAGTTTATTACCCTGGTGTTATGGCAGGCTGAGTTCAGGCCTTAGAATAGTAATTCTTCTCTGAAATCAGACCTATCGGGCAGCTGTTTTCAACAGAAGTTTTTCTTCTTAATGACCTTGGTTATAAACGACCAAGCCATGGAGAGTAGAGAAATAAAAGGTCATCAGAATCTTCTCAGTAAGACCACCTGGTTTGTATTTGGAATCAACTTTCTCTGTCCTTCCTTTCACCAAGAAAGACATGGGCTATAGATATGTTCAGCTTATTTTACCTATTTATGTCTCTATTTTGCTTAAATAGCTCTTTTATTTCTCCATGTATATTTGTTTTAGAATTATTTTATTGGTGAATTTGCAATAATCTTAATTGCTTTTATTTTTATAATAAAATTTATTACTTCTAATTGGAACTTTCTTCTTGAATTGGTCTCATAGACACAAACTATTATGTATTTCTCTTGTCTTTTACTGGGTCATGTGGAAACAGTTTCTACACTACCATCCTATGTAAAAGCCAAATATATTTCCGATGTCTATAACTTGTGTATCTGCCCTGTATATTACATTATGTATGCCTTCAAACATTTCTTAATATGTTTGAAATGTAATTTTATAACATATATAAAGAGACTTATAATTAAAAAAATGATAGTGAAAAAATAAAAAAAAATTGCCACAAGCATTTGCATGTATAATATAGAGTGAATTATAATACAGCATGTTCTAGTTGTAAATGTAACTGTGATTGGAATTAAGATTAAAAAGGGATGGTTGCATCAAATTTTGTAGTATTTTAATTAACAGAAAAGAACAGTTGGGGTAAAATCAAATTTGAAGAGAAAAATATATATACTTATAAAAGATATGCAGAAAAGTTTAGAGTTGTAGGTAATACTTAACTGAAAATGGAGAATGTCCACAAATGAATTCAGATGGTAAATGTTATGATAATAATAATAAAATGTTCAGGGGTAAGTAATACAGAGAAAGCTCTGAAAAGTTCAAGAAATTTCTGGGTAAGAATTCATTTTTAAATGCAATGGGCATAGTGGTGCCAGCATTCACATCCAGCCTGGTCTCCACACGGAGCTGCAGGCCAGCTAGGACTACATGGTATAAATATGTCTCAGGAGGGAAAAGTGAACACTGATAAAATCCAGAATGGCAAAATTCTCACATCATATAGTCAAAATAATGCAGAAGTGAGACAAAGATGTAGCTCTTTCCTCTATTCATCATTGGAAAATATGCCAGCACGTTACATTCTGTGAGAATTCCAAGAGGATTAGGGAAGAATAGAGAACATTTTATTTTTTGCATTGCCAGAAATAAAGGTTAAAATTTACTAGAGGACATACATTCAGAAAGTTCAGCAAATTTTTTTATTAAATACAGTCAAGAAAAATCATAGACAGAATGCCCTGCATAAGAATAGAGGAAACAACATCACATTTCTTTTGAATACTTTTGAATAATGTGTTTCTCTTAACGCTTTGCAAGTTAGATATGTGGCAGAAACACATTAGTTCTTTCATTCTATGCTAAATGTTGAGCTCAGGTTTTGTCTATTTTCTTGTTTTAATGGGCATCTAAGCTGGATCTATATATTGACAATTATAGATAGTACAACAATAAATATGGTTATGCAAGTATGCCTGTGATATTATGATGACTTTGATTCCTAGAGGTGTATACTCAATTGTGGATAGTTGAGTCATATAATAATTCTCTGTTTAGTTTTTAAGGGCATTCCACATTGACTTCCAAAGTGACTGTATTAGGTAGTTAGGATTAGTAACTTTGTAGACTATTAATGACACATCACTCATGGTCTGCTTTATACACTACCTTTGGTTTTGTAGTATCATTAAAATGCTTCTTCTTATGCTTTCTGGTCCAAATAGTGGAATATATTTTGGCACAGGTGTAGCAATATCAATGAAGCTTGCTCCAAAGATCAAAAAAATAAATATTATGCCTCTTGCCCTTAAAGCATTACCCAGCTTGACCTATCAATCACTTGTCAGAGTCTTTCACCTTCCCAAGAAGTAAATGCAGAGTCACTTGGAGATATGCTAGAAGATGGGAGCAAAAAAAAAAATGTCTTCTTAATGATATTTACCCTTGTTATTCTCAGACAAGTCTCCCTCAACCAGATACTTGTCAGGTATCTTGTCTACTCAGAAACACATAATAGTTTCTACTCATACTCTTAATTTCTCTGTCTTTTGATAAAATGGCTAGAAATGCTTATATGACACTATGCTTTTTCATTCTGTTCACTGGATTTTACTCCCTTTTTAGCGAACTATGCTGGCTTTCATGTACTCTAAGTCAAAAGACAGAATTTTTACATTTCCTGGTCATTACATCCTTACAATGGGAAGCTGTTGAGATTTATATCTGCCCTAATTTTTTACAGTCAAATTAAAAAAAAAATTCCCTTTATCATTTTTCATTTTCAGTTTCATTCTTATATTTATTAATTAAAGGAAGAACCTGAAGCAGCAAAACATCATTACTTCATAGTAAAATCTTGTGAAAAAGCACATACACACACAAAAACACACACATCACTTATGTATATAAATAGAATATATTTTATCATATAAAACATGCATTATACATAGGCATTTAAAAATATAAATACAATTAAATAGTTTCTTTCACTCAATTCATTTTATGTTCCAACGATCCCTTTATATTTATGACCTTTTACATGTTATTGTAATTTTTATAATTTTTACTGTCATATATACATATGTATGTGTATACATTTAAAAATGAATTGGTTTAGTATCACTGAAGGTGTTGGTTTTCTGTATTGCCCACTTTGAGTACACTGAGTAACAAGTTAGGAAACCTATCCCTGTAAAAGATAAATTTTCCTTTCTCAACATTTGTCAGTTTTATGTAGCTGTTAATTTAGGAGTAGGGTTCCATTACATTTATCCCTTTTCATTATTTTGATTACTGATGTTGTTGATGCTCAGGTCTTGTTTTGGCAGCTAAATTGTTAAGATTTCACAAGTGTGAAATGTCTTTTATTTCTTTCATGAGAACAATTTAATTTTTTTTCCTTCTTTATTTTGTATTTATCAAGAAAAAAAAACAGTAAAAAGAATTTAAAATGCAGAAGAGTTAACAATAACTATACAGAGGATAAGAATCATAAGCATGGCTTATCAAGGGTGGAAATACAAATAAGATTGCTACACATATCTTTTCTTTGTGTTCATCTTTCCCTCTGAATTTTTTTTTCCATCCCTGTATATCCTTATTCAAGGTCTCTTCCCCCTCCCAACACATCTGGTCATTTTTCTTCTCTGAAACTCCCCATCCCCTCCCTGGGCAGGGAGCAGACAGTCCTATGGTCCCACTGACCCAATAATGCTTAGATCAGTCTCCACTTCTGGCCAAAT
>PVIH01013461.1:0-58321 GCA_004025045.1 Sigmodon hispidus
GACCTCTCTTCCATGGATACAATGAGTTTTTGGAATGTCTTAATACGTTCATCCATGTCAGACAGCTTAGTTTCGTACTCTCTAAGCTGAAATCCCTTAAAATAATTTGGTAAGAAATATATGATCACAAAGAAAAGCAAAAGGATTCCTGGATGGAGATAACCTCCAAATGCGTAATCCTGGAAATAATCCTCTATCATCATTGTGAAAAAGTGAGTAAAATTGTGAACATTTATCTGATCAGACATTTTAGAAGAAAGAAAAAAATTTTTGCCTTACTCAGATGTAATGAGAACTTACGGTCAGCAGGTGTCGTAGTGCAGCAGCAATGGTGCTTGAACCGGGGTGGTGAGTAAGCCTCCACAAATCCTACCAGGCGTGCACCCTCAGAACTGGGTCTCAGTAGCTCTCCCGCAAGCAGATTCCCTCCTGGCTGCTGCGCCGAACACTGTGCAGGCAGATGGGATCCGAAGCATGCAGCGGGAGGTCGCAAAATCCGACAGAGCTCTGTTTGCGCGCGGGCGCGGAATCCGGGGGGGTTTCGGGGAATTTGCCCAGCGTTGGGACGCCAAATATCGCGGAATAAACCCGCCACCAATTGCTATGTTTTAAATAAGATTTATTTTGTTAGAATCACGAGCAAAAGATCCCAGCCACTGCCGTACGGAGCCGCCACGCGCTTGGACCGGAAGTCTCGCCTCCTCTTCCGCCCCGGAAGCCTCTTCTGTACGATCCGGGATTCCTGCTACAATGGAATTTAGTGTGTGCAAAGTTACAATTGCATATATATGAAATTTCTTTAGAAACATCCTCATAGTCATTATTTGGAGACCTTATATATTCTTTTATCAATGTCTCTTCTAAAATGTATTTAATTTTAAAGTTTGTACAGATAAAGGATGACCAGAAAAGCCATATTATTAATGCATGCATGGATCTTTGTTTACACTCTGATCATTAAACAGAGGCTTACATTCTTCAATTAATGCTTTTTTTACTAACATTCCTTAAAACAGTTGGATTGGAGCTATTTGCAATGGAAAGAGCAGAGAAGTAACTCTGCTGCTTTTGCAAGATATTTCTGTTATAGCATTTAAAGTGTGGTGGTGTATGTATGTGTATGTGTGTGTGTGTGTAAAAGAGAGAGTGAGAGACAGAGACTGAGACAGAAAGATGAGGTAGGAGAGAGGGGAGAAGAGAATAAGATGGAAAGAGAGACTATATACTTACAGGTAATATATTTACTGAGTAAAATAGAAATATACAAATCTATAGATGAATATACTAATCTATAGACTAGTTCCATGTAATCTCTTAAACATAAGTTAATACTTTATAATTACATTATATAGCTAACTCAGTATGACAAAATAGAAGTGTAGAGTTTAAAAATATTAACCAAATTAAGAAAAAAAAACCTGTCATGTAACAGTCCTTTCCAAATGACCTCTAAAATTCTTCTCAAAAATCAATTTAATTTAAGTGATTTAAAAATTCAGCTTCCTTCCGCTGGCCTTCTCTCTTTGCTTGCAACTGTCAAGGGGGGATTTACTTTGAATGTCTCTACAAGTTGATTGATTAGTATAGCAATATAGTCTAGGACAGAAACTGTCATTGCGCCTGATGTATTGATTTGCACTATCAACTGAAATACTAAACAAAACATTATGTAGAAAGAGTTCAGTTTTTTTGTTTGTTTATAAATTTGAAAGCATATTATTGTGAAGGAAATGGATGTGAGTTGAAACATTTCTTGAACTTGTGGGTCTAATTTTAAAGGAGTGATACAGTCAAGAAAATATTTGATATTATTAAGCACTTTAAGGCACTGAAGAAGCAGCTTCAATCATTTCTTAAGACAGATCATTATCTGACTAACCTTCAAACAAATTAAAAGTAAAAAGCTAAATTCCACCTTGAGAATTTGGTTTTAGCAACCTAGTCATTTGTATTAATTAGAAAGTAGAGTTCACATTAGCTTGTTATATTTACTGAAATACTCAAGTTTGTGTTGTGTGGCTATAAAATTCATGGGACTCTCAACACCTTATGAACAAAATAGTTTATTTTATATAATAGATTATTATAATGTATAAAAGGTCCAGCAGCTTCTATTCCACATCACTAATTTCTGGTGAGAATAGGAAGGTATTCAGCAATGTTTATGAGGGCATGTGTTCATGAGAAGAAGTGAAAGCATTCAAACTGGCTTTAGAAGAACATATTCTCTCAGGAAGTTGTTTGGTTCCATAAGACTGATCCTGTCTTTGATGAAAAAATATTATCCATTTGTGAAGGCAGATCTCATGTTCTAGTTATCTTCCACTAAACCCTACATATTACATGCTTTTTCTATGATGTCAGTCCTACTAGACTGGAGGCCAAACTACAGTTCATGCTTATCTGGAAAACAAACCAAAAGAAAATCTCAGTGCATCCTAATTTTAAAATCCTATGGGCAGAGTTTTTCAATGTCAGAAACATCATTTATCAGAATACTACACAGAGGTTCAATGCATATTTATCCTTCATGTTTTAAAAACAAATGATCACTGAAATAACATTTTCTACTAATTTCACTAAAATTTGATTCTAGGTATACTTAGTTAACAATTGGGATAAAAGTAGAAAACACTCAGGTCTACAATTTTCCATTCTCGACTTAGAAAAGAGCTGAATGCATAATATATTCTTGTTGGTCTTTCTTTTGTGTTGTGATATAGACATGGTGTCCTACTGCATACAACAAACACTACATAATCCAGGATGTACAGTGGAAAATAAAAAGTATATTAGATGCATCAGGGAGCCAGAAAGTCTCAGCTTGCTTATGAAATTCACTATTGATATCCTAATGCTTACTATAGCATAGGTAATTCCCGGGCCACTCTAGAACAGACTTTGTATACCATTCTGCATTTATTTTAACACATTGCTACAAGTATATACTGCATCTTCTGAAATGCTTTCAGGCTCACATAACTTAAATTGTAATTACAGAGAATAAAATTATGGGTTTGACCAGACATTAAACATATACAGAAGAATATTTTATGCAACAAATCAAGACACAATCCCATTTTAAAGACTTATTTATTTTTACTTGATTTCATAAATGTTTGTTTTCATGAGTATATTTGTACTCACTTCATGACTTGTACCCGTGAATGCCAGGCTGCATTAGATCCTGGGGAGTGGTAGTTTGAAACAGTTTGAGCTACATTGTGGATGCTGAGAATGAAAACCTGGGTCCTTCTCAAGAGCAGCCAATGTCCTTAACTCTGTAGCTATCTCTTCTCCCTCCACAATTCTTTGAAAAAATTAGTAGGTCTCAGAAAGAAGCTTTTTTTTTTCCATAATTGCTGCGTGATTTTCTTTAGACACACATCAAATTCACAACAGGCTTTTGTACACTGTTCACCTTAACAAAAGGTACATATTACTACTTTCTCTACAATGGGTGCTGATAAAGCAAGAAACAGGCTTCCAGTCACAGAGCAATGAGTAGTTACCTCTCATGCTTCAGGGGTGTTTATATGCATGTTTTTCCTTACACAGATATATTTGTAGAAGTATTTAAAATTTCATGGGATATAAATTTGAATTTTATGACTTAAAATTCTGGTTTGGGAAAAAAATAGACACTTGCTAAACATTTTTCAATAAAATAAATTATAACAAATTTAAGAGTTTAAACCAAGAGAAAGTTATAGTGTTATAATTCAAAAGTCTAGAAGTCCTAAATCAAGGTGTCAGCAGGACCATACTCCATCTGGTGCCTTTAGGGGAAAATCTGTTGTTTGCCTCTTCCAACTCCTAATGTTTTCCCTGACATTGTGACTCATAAAGCTTTGCCCACATAATCAACTACTTCCTTTCATTACTTTGTATGTCTTCTCTTCTGGTTAATATTCTTTTTTTTGTTTTTGTTTTTTTTTTTGTTTGTTTGTTTTTTAAAGGACATGGTCTCTGATAATCTAAGATGATCTACTTAACATATAAAGATATAATTATGTTTGGTATGACATTACTATGCCTAAATATGATAGCATTCTGGGTGTTTGAAATTAAAGCATGTGTTTGTATAAGTGGGAAGCTATCATTTATTCTGTAGTAGCTACAGACATGTTATTCCACTACTTCCCCAAAATCTGAACACTTTATTGACACCTCTAAGGTGTCAATATTACTTTATATTACCAGATTAAAAGTTAGTATTCATTACCCAAATTTTCTCAACAGGCTTTACATAAAACTTTGGATATAACCCATAGTAGAATAAAATTTTTCTTCAGATCTGGATCTGTGAATTGAAAAAAATATATAATTTCTAAATATGATTCTGACACAGACAATAGATAGACATCTCATTGCTAAAGCTTACAATGAAAATAAATTAAGGAGCCACTTTTCCTATCCTAGCTTTATATTCTTAAGAGGAATTTTATTAGGCTTCAAGCCAGTAGCATTTTGCTGGGACTAAGTGTTATATTTGTTCTGGCTACTGGCCCTGACAATGTCTATAGATATGGAAGCATTTCATTTTTCACTATTCTTCCTTTTACTTTTTTTTAGTCACAAAATTTGTTCTGTTTAAATATTTCAGTAGAGCCAAAATGTGTCCAGTGTGTAATGTTTTGTATTCTTGATGTTGACAATGTGATTTTGATTTGTAGGATCCAGATACAAGTGGAAAGGAAAATCCCAAACTGAGATTTTACATGTAAACTACATGTAAAACTCTTGGTATGTGAATATATACAGATGGTACACATCTTTATTATTGATGAACATTTTTACTTAATACTAAGTATATTGCATAAAAATTTTATGAATAACATTCCTGCTAGTAAAAAAAAAATGTGAATCACAAAAAGAGACTTTGCCAGAGCAAGTTAAGAAGAGCTAAACTACACAGAAAAAGTGAAATAGAAAAATCATTCTATCTTTGTATCTGTGATTTGATATCATAAATTATGAGGTTATTTAGCAAATAACCTCAATCTTGTGCCCTGTGTTTTGTGATATAAATAAAAATATTACTTGACAATAAACAGATTGTATTATTTAAAATAAACAGAAATTTAAGTTTGAGTGATGATAGACTGTTAGAATTAAGAGAAAATCTCATGATAAATTCACCACTTATGATGTATTATTCATTATGCATAATGCAAATGCATTAATAAGCAAGTTAATTTAATATTTGAATATTTTTTCTTTTTTTAATGTTTTCTTTTTATTATGGATAAAGTCTCATTTTTTATTCATGTATCCCCTTATTAAACTCCCTTCCCTTCCCGCCCCTTCCAGTCACTCTCTTCTCTCCATCTCCTGATCTCCTCCCCAGCAAGGGCAGGAGGTCCCATGGTCCTAAGGTGTCTTAGTTCAGCATCCACTCCAGGAAAATTCGCTTTTCTCATCCCAAAATCAAGACTGGGTCAAGTGTTCCTCAAAGAGGGAATGGGCTCCAAGGTGCCGCTTCAAGGTGCTTCAGATCCCAAGCTGTTCAGTGGTTGTGGTTTGCAGCTTGGGAATCCTTTTACTTTTCACTTATAGTCAAGTAGTTCACTTAGCCCTCTTCTGGACTATGAATGTTGCCCATATAACAGCCTCTCTATCTCATCCTATTCAATCCAGGGTGACAGTACTTTTGCTAAAATGGCACATACAAATGCAGGGTTTAGATAGTCCAATCACAATCCCCATGCATGGAAGTCAGCAGTTACTTAGGCTGGAAAGTGCCTTGGAGACAGGAACTGAAGCAGAAACCATGCAGGAGCATTGCTTATTGGCTTGCTTCTGAAAGCATTGTCAGCCTACTTCGTTACACAAAGTAGGACCACCTGACCTGGGATTGACTGGCCATAGGGAGATGGAGCTTCCAGGTTATTCACTAGACAAGAAAATTCCCTGTTTATTTGTTTGCCTACAGACCAATCTGGCATAGACATTTCATAATTGAGGTTCCCTCTTTACAGATACCATAGTTTGTTTAAAACTGATATAAAAAACTTCCAAGCACAAAAATACAATATAATTAAGCAAACATTTTTCTCTTTGGGAGCACATGTCACAGACATATTTCTTTCAACAAACATCTTATAATTAATTATATGTGTTCTCTATAATAATACACATTTTCTCTATTTGTGCTTTCTACTAAGGATATGCATATGCCAATGCCTATTGGTTTGTATATATGAGCATGAAAAAATATGTCATGCTTTTTTGGTTTATAGTTATAAGTACTTGAGGCAGAATGTTCACAGATAACTGAAGAATGTGGTGCAGAAAACAAAGTTAGGTCATTTGGCTTTCTTGTATTTTTTCACTATTTTACTCTCTATTTGAAGCAATATACATTTGTTCTCATTTACAGGCAAAGAATTTACTGTTATCTTATCTACTTTTCCTGTGGCTGTAATAAAATACCCTGACAAAAACAACTCAATAAGACAGATTTTCTTTTGATTCACAGTTGTAGTCACTAGGGTTGGAAAATTCCAGCAGCAGCACTCATACCCCTTCTAGAGTTAGGAAACTGTACAGTGCTGAGTTTTGTTTCTCAGCTCTTTTCCCCCACTTTACATTGTCCAAGGTTCAAGTCCAGAAAATGATGCCACCCACTTCTACAGATGGTCTTTCCACGTTGATTATCCTAATCAAGATAATTTCTCTTAGGCATGACTAAAAGATTGTCTATTAGAGCCTGTCACACTGATAATAATAAAACAATAATAAGTATAATATAGTGTATTAGTTTATTACATATTTTTACTTTTACTTTTATATAATAATTATCATACATTATATGTATTAACCATTATATATGTTGGACTTCACTAAGTTAAACAATGGAATTTCTTTTTTCACTTGTAAAATTTAGCAAACTTTATGCCTTCAGATATAACAGCCTTGGTGTTTTTTCTTCTCTCTACTGCTTATAGTTCTGGAGTTATATGTATGCACAGCCAAGTCTAAATTCTGAGCTTAATGCTGGGGATTTGAACTCAGATATTTATGGTTGCTCATCAAGGCTGTTATCTGCTCCTTCACGGTCCCTTAATATAATTTTATTTGTGTATCAGAAAGGTTATATTATGATTAAATTATAATTAAGACTCATTATTTGTCTAGTTAATTTTGCTGTCTTCTTCAAATCTATGTTCAGTTGGTACTCTCAGGAGTGACTTTATGGTATCAGATATTTTAAATATAAAATACATTTATTTATTGCTAAGAATATGTATGACATTCTAGACGTGATGTGGAATTATGTTTATTGGAAAAATTTAAAATTCACATACACAAAATAATTGTAAAATATTATAAAATAAAATTTTTGTAAAAGATTAGTTTTGAAAAAACAGAAAGACATTTCTTTGGATTCAATAACAGATATTCAGATCTATATTTGTGTGTTTTATTTTTTATTTAATTAACAAATATTTGGTTCTTTGATCCTCACAGATCTAAGATGGCCTTTGTGTTCTAGCAGTTCATTGTAGATTTATAGATTGGATAAACATGAAGTCCTCTTAAATACTGAATAAATATGCAATTCAATACAATGACAGTCTTGTAAAGATAAACATACAATAAAGATAATTTAAATGAAGTGAAAATCCACCTTGACAATAGCACACAGAGCTTAAGGTTATGTTATTTAAAAAAAAAAAAACTTTACTAAAGTGCTTTGACTAAATGCATGACTGGAGGAAAAATGTGCACTATTGTAGTATATCTTAAATGAGTTTAGTCTTATTGTTGAATTTGAGTCTAAAGAATGATTTTCCCTTCTCATTATAAAATATACAACATGCATAAAGTTTCTCTGACTGACAACTTCAATTTAGAAATATATAGTCTAACTAATAGAAAGCAAATGGAAAGACATTGATCAGTTATGGCTGTTTAATTGTCTGTTTTGATAAATAAGAGCATGTTAAATTGTATATGATTTCATTGTACAGCATAGTATTTTTAACTCACAATACTTCTATTGGCAGATTCAGTTTTATGAACAGCTTATCTCTACACAGAGAGGCTTATCCAATTATTTATTTAGATCTATTATTTTTTGAGGAAGGAATGAAACTATGAATTTTCAAACATGTTTACATTTGAATTTTACAAAGGAATGTTTAAGATAGAATAGGATCTTAAGCTTATGGCTTATAAGTACTAGCTATGTAACAAGAAATGAATTCTAGACATACTATTGATGTGATATGTTATGTACTTACAAAAATATTACAAAATAAAAAGAAATATAAACAAGGGATGATTTGTTGATTAATTAACATAGAAGACTTTTCTAAATTTTGGGCCTTATGTGTGTGTGTGTGTGTTTCCACACTAATTTAAAGTAAAATGACCACCATTTTTTAGTGTTTCATGTGACTGAAAATTTTTGCCAGCTATTATGGATTAGGTAAGCCCCCCAAAAATACTACACAAATGCTACCACCAGCTCTAAGCTATTGTAATAATAATGTAAAAACATTTATTTAATGATTTATTTACAAAGCTCCAAAGTGTACCCTGTCTGTGATCCTTTGTTCACAGAACAAAAGCTGAATATATTCACCAGGCTAAAGATCCTCTGCAATTTATCTTTTGCTTTATGAAATGTTTGTATGTGAATGATTGAAAAAGGTATAACCATAATGATTTATTTCTGCACAGGCTTCTTTAGGAAACTGACTAGATCTTCTCAGTTGATAATATTATGAAGCCATTTTCCAAATGATGCACTAGCTTTTCTAAATTCACTACTTTGTATGTATGTATCTAACAATAGACAAAAACAGATTCCCTACATGTAAGCTATGGAATAAATGTGTATTTTTAAAAGAAAAACAAACAAAAAGAAAAAGTATTACAATAATTTTGAAAGACCTAGGTTTTTCATTAGTTGTATTTATAATTCTATTTTATGCCTTTATATACATCATATAACCTCTGAAATACTTAGTTCCCTCATATTTCAAATGAACAGGTCAGATATGGTGACCATCAATATTACTGAAGCACAAGTGTGTCTGAATACATTGATCAGATTTCTTACAGTTTTATTAAATCTGACTCGTGTAATTTCTTAGATCATTCTAGTGAATGTTTAGAGACTTTGGGGACCTAAATTCTATACTTTTGTTAGGGACATTTTCAAAGATGGATATTTACACACCACTTTGGTACTGGAAGTAAACAAGTAACTTTTGTCAATCTTAGTTCAAAGTTTCATGAATAAGTATTAACATAAATGTTATTTCAGTCCAAGATATCAGTGACCTACTACTCTTTCTGATGTGCTTCACTACCATTTTCTTCATAGGATAAAATATGAAAAATCTAAATCATTTTTGTTCCTGCAAATTTTACATCTCAATTAGAAACTAATTGTAAAAATTGTGATTTTTTTTTAAATTTTTTCCAAAATGTTTAGCTACAGTATCATGTTTATGGAGGAAATAATTCTTTAGCTTAGTGGTTTATATTTGCTTTTCTTCTATGCAGTCACAAAATTCTTTCTGAAAATGTTCAGAAACACATTTCTATTTACATGCAGTTTATTCCAGTGCCCAGGTGAAAGGTCATTTGCTAAATTTGCAATATGCAGTTTGACACTTTATAAGTTAATCTACACTGCTAACCTGATATCCTTGATAATCAGAACAATCACCCACTATCTCTGTTGTACTAGTACAATGTCTAAGTGAGAAATTTGATAGAGTGTAGTAGCCAATAATATTTCAATCCATATGGAAGCATGCATATATATGTGTGTACATATATACATACATGCTTTTAAATTATTATTTATCATTAAATAGTAAAGATGGTTCTAGGAGTATGATGAGGCATCAGTTAGTATGTTATATAGCTCACACTTACTTACAAAGTCAGTTAAACATATCATTTTTATGATCACAAAAAATGTTTGTAATGAATGCTGAAGTATCAAAGAGAAGCTATTTCCTCAACATTTCTCATCTCTCCACAAAGAATAGAATGTGAATTTATTTAAACAAATGGAATTGTTTAGAAGGTTATCTATTTTAGAAAATACAAATTGTATCTTATACATTTTTGTTGGATAATAACTTCATATTTGAGCCAAACTCCACTTTATTTAACATACTTTTTCAGTTGAATTGCATTTTCCAAAGCTTAATGGAACAAAAAATTTAGTGGTAAGAAAATGGTTTGTATTTATTTTTGTAAATTATTTATTTTTTAAATATATAATATAATATAATATAGTGGTTTCTCTTTCCTCACATCTTTCCATCTACCCCCTACCTAAACTTTTTTTTTCAAATTTATAGCTTCTTTGTTCATTACTTTTTAAAAATACATATATGTTATCTGGATACATGTACACATATGTATATGTGTTTCTATATAATAAATAAAATGTACTCTCTCTATTCAATGATGTTTTGTATGTAAGTTCCCAGGACTGACCATTTGATGTTAGAAAACCAATTGTTGTGCTCTTCCCTGAGGAAGACTATTTTTGTTTCTCTCGGCATTCCTCAGTTGTCAGTAGTTCCATGTGTAAGGTTGAGGTCCCTGTACTTCCCCTCTCCATGTTAGAATTTATGCACAGTAGAACTGGGCCTATAACTCAATAGTAACACAGTGCTTGCATAGCATGCTAAAGACCACAAGTTGACCTCTAACCTTTTGAAAACACTTTAAAATATTTCCATCTATTTCTTCTTTAATCAGTTTCAATCTCCTTGAATTGTAATTTCAAATTTTCTGGTTCATATTTTTATAATAAATATAAATTTTAATACCTTTGCTTTGGGTATTTCATTCATGACATTGAACTAGTAGTAACTCATGACACTATAGATTCACATTTGTAAAAATATTGAATAGTTTAGCCAGTTGCATTATCTCATTTGATTTTCAGTCATTTAAAAAGTATTTATGAGAAACAGCTAGTTAACACTTCCTTTTCTAATCATCTAGAAAACAGGTAGAAATCAAAAACATGTTTGATTCTTATGTACTTTTTAACTTAATGAATGAACACTCAAGACACCCAAAATGTAATATTATTTGCCAACATGTAGTAGTATGGTGGAAATGTGCCATTTTCACTGGGATGGAACAGTGGTAAGATGGTATGAAAAGACCCCTGAGTGAATTGTGGGGACAATTTATTTTTATGTTTTCTATTTGAAAGGTTTTTCCATATCTGCAAATGCTCCAGTTCCCTTCCTTCCTCCCAGTCCTCCCTCATCCATTCCCAAGTAATGCAAGGATTCCCAAGGTCAGTCTGTACATCCAGTTGAGGCTGATCCGAGTCCCCTTATCCCAGTTTTAAGGCTGGGTTGGTGTTTCTCTGTAGGAAATGAGCTCTAAGATGTCAGTTCATGCACCAGGAACATATTTTGATAGTAGTGCAAGAGGCGCCACAAATTGCTTTGTGACAATCATCTACCTTTGGAGGGTTTAGTTCCTTTCCTGAAGGTTGCTAGTGATTATTTCTGTCAGTGACTAATAGCTCTGGTTAGCTATCTCTGTGAGTCTCCTCATGATCATTCTGATTTCTTTGCTCATAAACTCTCTCATCTCTTTCTCTTCAGTGAGACTGGGAACTCGAACTAGTGCTGAGCTATGGATCTCTGCTTTTGCCTCTATTCATTGCTAGATGAAGGTTCTATACTGACAATTAGGGTGGTCATTCATTTGATTATGGGGAAGTCTTATTTAGGCACTCTCTACTATTGCTTGTTGTCCTAGCCAGAAAAATCTTATGGGTTCTTGGAGGTTTCCTTAGCACCAGGATTCTTCTAACCCTAAAGTGACTCCCTCTATCATGTTACCCATTTGTTTTTTCTCCTTCTCTGTTGCTTCTTCTCTCATGATTTGTTCCCATCTCCCCTTGCTTGTACCCATTTATGATCCCAGTTTACTCAGGAGATCTCTATTTCCCCTTTCCAGGGGAATCCCTGGTTGTCTCTTTTAAGTTTCTTCTGTTATCTAGTTGTTCAGGGGTTGGGATTTGCAGCCTGGATATTCTTTGCTTTATGTCTAAAATTCACTTATGAGTGAGTACATATCATATTTGTCTTTCTGTGTTTTTGTTACTTCATTCATAAAGATCCTCTCCAAATCCATCCATTTGCTTGCAAATTTATAATCTACCTAAAAAATGCTCTCCCCAAATGGTTTTCTGAACAGCTTATCATGCTGTCTATTGTAAATCCAAGAATTACTAAAAATTATTTTTTACAAATTGGAGAAATTGATAAAATTCTATGGATTTAAAAAAATATGACTGGATGCTTACATGTATTTCATTCACTGATCATTAAAATTTCTTTATATTCAGCTAATCCTGGTTAAAGATATAGTTAAAATGGAGGGTATATAATTTAAAAGTTTAGAATCAAATTTGATTAAGTAATGAATTTGAATGAGTAAATGGATGGGTAAATATTCAGACATCATAGTTGAGATTTTCTTCCAAGAAAGGCATCTGAGAACCATATAAACTCTTTTTCAACACTAAGCTTATCATCCTTTCTTTAAAAAAATGCCAGAATTAAAGGTTATTTTGTAAGTTAATAATTTACAATTTTCTACCTTCATTACAAGAATGAGACTCTTATATCACATTGTCAATTTGCTCTTAGAAATAAAAGTGTACCTTCCATTTTTATTTGTGATATGTGGCTGTAGTTATCTGGATCAAGAAAGTCTATTCATAAAGCAGTGATATTTTGAACTTGGTACATTATACACATGTTTGTCACTAACTGTTTCAGGCTTGTAGGAAGGCAGTAAGTGTTATTTCAGAAAGTAGGCATATTGCCAGACCAAGTCAGACCTCTGATTTGCCCATGGCTCAGACGCTGTTATAGTAGATTGATCCTAGTTGTCCTCATTATATGCCAAGCAGATTTGGATGCCAATGACAGCAGGCCAAAAATGTTGGCAGGTCAGTCTAGATCATGACAGTACATTTGAAAAGGCTACCTAATTTTTTTTTAATCTTGTTCTTTTTCTCTTCCATCATGATTCCAGCCCTGCAAGGCCTAGTGTCATTTTGCTTATTCATAACCATAATGCATCCCTTCACCTTTCATTCACTCAGCAGATGTTGTGAAAAGATAAGCCAAGATGTTGCTTTTGAAAGCAAAGAAGTTAGACTTTATTTTTACCTCATCAACAAGTCTGGAGCAGATGAACACACTGAACATTTCTATAACACTGAGGCCTCAGCCCATAAAACATGATTTAAAATGTCAAAATCTTAATATACATTTTGTTTGAGACACTGTTTATAAGAACTTCTTTGCTTTTGACTATGTGATGATTTTATTATAAAATTACTATTAGACTCAGTATTGTTTCTCTACATCTAGTGTCTATTCCTGTTATGAAAACATAGACCTCCATGCAAGTATTTCCCATACTGGGTGAAACCATTATCTGGGCAGGAAGCCTACACTCAAATGTCATATCACCTTCTACTGTCAGCATGTCATGTTATCTTTTCTAAGAGAATAGTGAAGATTTCTAGGCTGGTAAGGGCTAAGAGCCAACTCTTTGATCTCTCAGCAATATATTTTCATTTCAGTTTCCTTGTGATTGCTTTCCTATTCACCAGATAGAAACTTTGTTACTAATCTAGGTCTATCTGGTGATAAACTGAGGCTTCTGCCAGCATGCATTCATTACCATAATGTTTTCCACTCCTGATGGACACACTTAATAGGGCTCACATCCATTGATCCCACTGGCAAATAATCATTCATGTTATTGATTTTGTGGCTTACGTGTTCCAACCATTATCCTTGGGAAAATGAACAGTATTGATAGTTATCTGTCAGCCCAAGAACATGTAAGTTTTGTTCTGTCAAATACAAGCTCAATCCATTCTAAAATAATTACCAGGCTTAGCACTCCTTCAGGTAGAAACTCTTAGAAACTCATCTGAAAGAAAAATGAGTAATGGGATCTTTTTGCATAAATACAAATTTCTCTGCAGGTTGCCGTCTTACTGGCATGTGGCAATTTACAGCTTTGTTTTTAAGAGAGATCACAGAAACTAATGAGCACGAAATTGTTTCCAAAAAATGGTCAGTAAGCATTGTTTCCACTTTGATTTTCCATGGTAATGAGGAACATAACTTTTAATCAAAGATTTTCCAACCAGTCATATTGACAAGCATATCATGTTTTCAATTCTGCAAAAACAGAATATGTAGGCTACTCTATCTCTCTCCCTCTCTCTCCATATATATATGTACATATATATACACATACATATACATATATATGCTGGCTAGAAAGCCCAAGAGACATGAACATGATGATAGTACAAAAGGAGAGGTACCTAGCTCATCTATAAATGTGATGAATACAGGTGATGAGTTGGGGACCTGTAGAACAGCATGAAGGGTTCTAAGAGAAAGAAAATGATAGTTTCAGGAAGGTCTTTAGGGGCATTAATCTTTAAAATATTGTTATATCTGGCCCTATGGAATTATGGTTCTCTTTGCACATGATATAGAATTTTCATAATTTCTCCCTTTAAGTAGAGATAATGCAATACTGTAGTCATGTTACTCCTGGAACCCCACCTCCTCAAAAAAAAAAAAACTATTGACAACACAGTACACCAATGACATTATTTGAAAAGTATACCTTATTGGAGGAAAGCTAATAAGAAAGTGCCTCTTCAAGTGACTGATATAAGGAAAAAGGCCTCTGATAGAGTGATGCAAAGAATCCAGAGAAGTTCCTGGAAGCAATTGACCTTAGATTGTACCTGAGAGATGTTTAAAACCTGAGAAATGGCTCCTCAGTGTGTTTAGAAAGCACAAGACAAGTGGGAAACAGATACAGATTCATTATCATAGCTACAGGATCTCATTTTAGGATTATTATTGATAGGTATGGGAACAAAGATTACTAATAACGGAAAAACTCTCTAGATTTTTCATACACTTTACATATCTCTTATATTACATTCTCAGATTTAATGCTTGTTGTATTCATTGCCCTTATCATGTGAGAATATGCTCTGTTATAACACAGAAGCAGATTGATTCTCAATTTTCTGAGAAATCACCATATTGAATTCCAAAGTGGCTTAACAAGCTTACACTCCCACCAAGAATGGAGGAGTGTTCCCCTTGATCCACATCCTCTCCAATATAGGCTGTCATCTGTGCCTTTTATCTTAGTCAATCTAACAGGTGTTAGGTGGTATCTCAAAGTTGATTTGATTTGCATTTCTCTGATGGCTAAAGATGATGAGCACTTTTTCAGATGCCTTTCAGCCATTAGTAATTCCTCTGCTGAGAATTTCCTTTTTAGATCTGTACCCCATTTTTTGATTGAGTTATTCAAAGTTTTGGGCTCTAGATTCTTGAGCTCTTTATGTATCTTAGAGATCAATCCACTATCACTTGTAGGGTTGGTGAAAATCTTTTCCCATTCTGTAGGCTATTGTTTTGTCCTATTGACAGTGTCCTTGGCTTTACAGAAGCTTCTTATCTTCAGGAGATCCCACTTATTGATTGTTGGTCTTAGTGTCTGTGCCACTGGTGTTATATTTAGGAAGTGATAGCCTGTGCCAATTCGTTGAAGTGTATTTTCCACTTTCTTTTCTATCAAGTTCAAAGTGGCTGGGTTTATATTGAGGTCTTTGATCCACTTGAATTTGAGTTTTGTGCAGGGCGACAGGTTCAGATCTATTTGCACTTTTCTACACACTTCCATCCAGCTATGCCAACACCATTTGTTAAATATACTATCTTTTTCCATTGAATGTTTTGGGCCTCTTTGTCAAAGATCAGGTGTTCATAGGTTTTTGGGTTAATGTCTGGATCCTCAATTCTATTTCATTGTTCCACAAGCCTGTTTTTATGCCAGTACCAGGCTGTTTTTATTACTGTAGCTCTATAGTATAACTTGAAGTGAGGGATGGTGATACCTCCTGAGGTTCTTTTGTTGAGTAAAATTGTTTTGGCAATCCTGGCTTTCCTGTTATTCCAAATGAAATTGAGTATTGTTCTTTCAAGGTCCAAAAAATATTGTGTTAGGATTTTGATGGGCAGTACATTGAATCTGTAGAGTGCCTTTGGTAGAATTGCCATTTTTACTATGTTGATCCTACCAATCCAGGAACATGGGAGAACTTTCCATTTTCTGATATCCTCTTCAATTTCTTTCTTCAGTGATTTAAAATTTTTGTCAAATAGGTCTGTTACTTCTTTGGTTATAGTTACTCCAAGGTATTTAATACTATTTGCAGTTGAGTTTCTGATATGAAAGTCTTTTTTATGCCTTCATTCAGGACTTATATACAAAATGAAAAAAAATGTTAAGTTGAAGAAATATGAAAGTTTTCAAATGATTAATACAATATTTCATGGAGGTGTCAGTGACTGCATCAACCTCTTTTAAACAATTTTAAAAATTACCTCATTTTATTTTCTAGAAATGATTTATGGAGAACAGCAGATATTACCTGAAATATGCCTCCTGGTTACAAAATGTGCTGAATATTTCGTGTGTGCAATTGCCTACCATATGAGATTTAAATAAACCACATCTTAATTCCTAATCTATACTATTAATAAATGTAACATTATAGTTTGAAGCTGAGAAACATCAGGAAAAGAAACTAGGCCCTCTAAAGATAAGCAACTGTCCACTGACATAGGCAGTATATGGAGGCTCAAGGAAGGGTTCAGATTGTGTTTCTGTGCATGGACTCCCACTTTGGAGCCCATTCCCTCCAGAGGAATACCAGATCCAGTCTTGATATTAGGATGAGGAAATTAAATTTGCCTGTAGTGGATGCTGAACTAATCCACCATGGGATCTCTTATCCTTTCTTGACAGGGGATGGGGGGATGGAGATGAGGGAGGCTGAAGGCTGACCAGGAGGGGTTGGGAGAGGGAAGGGAGTTGGAACAAGGGATACATGGATAAAAAAGACTTTATTCTATAAAAATAAATAAATAAGTAAAAATAAAGTCATCATGGCTTGAAAAAAGTAAAAAATATATATGATAGACTATAACGTAGCAGTACTTCTTTAATCTTAGTGATAACTATGGATAGAAACTGTGATTTTCTATCCATAGTTATTGATTTTGGGAGAAGGAACATATGGAGGTGTTTTCTAGCAAATATGACTAAGGTATACCAGGCATGTCTTTTCTTGATCCAAAGTTAAAAGTAAAAAAAAAAATACAACTAAAATATGTATGTAAGGCTAATGATAAGTGTGAAGTTTAGGACTGTGAGTGTATTGTGACTTGAAAAAGGAGCCACAACACAGAATGCCTCTAGTGGGATATGGTCATGTTGTCTTGCCTATGAATTTAGTAAAAGCTGATTGGCCAAAGGCAAACAGAAGTATGGACTGGGACACCAGGCTATGAAAACTCAGGAACATCTCAGAGCAGACACCAGACACATGCCAGACACAGATGCCAGAGTTGCCTGAGCTGGCAGGTGATGCAGAGGAAATGCTGCTCTGAGAAAAGGTACTGAGAGACACATGACTGAACATGATGGGTTGAGTTCAGATAAAGGAGCTAGCATATTATATGCCTGTGTCCTAGGTCAATCAGTACAAAACTAATATAAGCCTGTATGTGATTATTTGAGGCTAAGTGGGCCTGAGAGTAGGACCTAAACTTTTGGTCCAGGCCCAGAAAGTCTGTGCTATAATCTTTTCCAACAACTTCCCTGTAGTATGAAGTTTCTGGCCTAGCCTAGCCCTGAAGTCTAGACCCATAGTCTCACACAGCTGCTTATTCCCAAATAATCACATAGAGGATTATGTTATTTACAAGCTATTTAGTTTATGGCTCGAATTTATTACTTGCTAACACTTATACTTTAACTGATATTTCTATTTATGCTTAGCCATGTTGCTTGATATATTTTTGCTCAGTTCAGCACTTCCATCCTGCTTCCTCTGAATTTCACTGTCATATGCTGTTCTGTTATTTTGCTTCCCCAAGCTCTCCTAGTCTGGTTGCCCCACCTGTACTTCCCATCTAGCTACTTGACCAATTAATATTTTATTAAACCAATATTTATAATGATACATATTTACAGGGTGGAAACAAAAAACATAATTCCACAGCACTGCCAAGTTGTAGCAATTGTTTCAGAAAAATCAGAATTCATTTTGTCACTGTCCAGGCAACCCACTCTTTGCTAGGGAACAATCTGCAACTTTCTCATCCTAAAAGACATGCCTTTATAATGATTGAATAATATAGAGATATAGTGTATGGAAATTAAATATCCAGGTTTAATACTGTCTGCTTCATACCCTGCATATTGAGAAAAATACAGAACTGGGGTGTTTGGAATATGATGCCTTTAGTTTCTACTTCCTAACATGATAAACTATATCCTTAGTATCATATTGAGCTGGGTGTAAGGTTAGACATTAACACTCGCAGAATTCTGGAGATCAAATAATAAGTGAAAGGTTATCCTTAGTTACATAGTGTATTCAAGACTGGCCCTCCTGGGCTACATAAAATGGTATTAAAACATATTCACCTCTTTCTGTGTAATCCAGTTGTCTCCTTTCACATATAATTCCTTCTTTTTTATTTTTTGTACCAAACAGATGAGTCTGTCTTACAGATTTCTTTAGCACACTTCACAGCCTTTATACTTCCTCTTTTTCAGTTTAACAAACATACATATCATCTTTGATGTCCTCTGCTGCATTGCATACATGGTACTGTTTTTCACTCCTGCAGTGAACTAAAATATACTCATCATCAAAACATACTTAGCTAGAATGTTATGTTTCTGTTTCATCACAATGAATAATATGTCATGGTAAATGGGTTAGATGTTGCTTCACTAAGTCCAAATGTATGTGTTTCCTTTGGCAGGGAGCAGCGGAAACAGGTGTAACATTCATCTTTTGAAGAAAAAGTATCTGTAAAGCACCAGGGTAATATAAAATGGCTTGTGCTAGCACACTAACTTATTCAGGCAGCAGAAGTAGAAGCATGCAACCTAGCCTTGTTTTGTTACCTAGGCAGAGATAGAATTCAAGGCAGTTTAAAAAATAAAATAAAAGGTGATGTGGATATCAGCTTGTCACAAAAAATATGTTTTCCTTCCTAAGAGTGAAAAATTTGAGTATTTAATTTATCTCTATCTTAGTGATTATGAAAATTTGAGTATGAAACATTAAAACATTGAATATTTTTTATATCCATGGTACAGTCAAGATCACTAGGGTAAGTATCAATCACATGATATTTTAAAAAATACAGCTCAGCATGTCTATGAGAAGCAGAGCACTTGGACTGTTGAACTATATTCTCTATCAGTAAAGTTTCACATTCATTTAATTAAACCCATCATATGCATATCATGTTTTAGAAATTTCCTCTTCCCACAAAAACAGGGAGGATACTCACTTTCTGAATCCTTGGTTTAGGTGACCTCATAATCTTTTTTTGGATTGCTTATGATTTCATTTCTCTTTCTATTGGAATCTTAATTCTTGTAACCAAGTACCACACAGAAACTGTGATTTTCAAAAAGCCAAATTTGTTATCTTATGATGCTGTTGGTATAAAGTTTATAATAGTTCTCACTGGACTGAAATCAATATGTTGTCAAGGCTTCTTGCTTTCTGGAGATTCAAGAGAAAAATTTATTTTCTGTGTCTGTGTGCATTTTTAGAATCCACCTACACTCCTTGGTGAAGAACACCATCTCAACTTCAGAGCCATAAATGATTATGTGATTGTACTTTATATCATGCAACTCTAGTCTTGTTTTACCCTTAACACATTTCCACATGTAAGATCACTGTCATGATATTGATCAATCTGGATAGTCACAGATAATTAGAATATACTAATGATAACTGATAAAAAGGCTTAACTTAATCTGATATACATATGTACGGCCATATTCCATAGAATGTTCTCAGATGACAGAAACCATCTTTACATTATGGATAACTTTAGGAAAACATCATTCTATATATTGCACTGTTCTATATGTTAAACTCAATATTTCTTATACTTGAATTTTACCCAATATTCCTTACTACCCTCCATGGAAATACAGAATTTATTTTGCATGCATTATTTCTTATTCTGTTAGCTGGTAAAATAAAGGCATAACATGTTTCTTGAGCAATATGTCAAGTTACATATTGGTACATATTTATTTGCATGCATTTTCTCTTTTAGCAATAATAACTGCATGATAACTGATTCATCAGGTATCTTCTTTGTCTCATTTATAAATAGCATCTATGTGATAGTTAGATACTTTATATCATTTACAAAAGATCATAGAGATAACAAAATTGAAGATATATTCCAAGTTCAAGTCTCTCAGGCAGTACAAGCTGTTTGTTTAAGCCATATGCTACATGGAGAACATGGTCACTTCGAAGTTTGCCATGAATTGTTGCCCCAGCATTAAATACCATGCTGCAGATTTTTTCTCTATAACATACAAAACTTACTTTATTCTGAATACAGGTCAACAAACAAGCATCAAACCACAATGACTCAGACACAGAAATTGGATCTCAACAAACTATTTCCACGGAAAAGGTGAAAAAATATGTGAGAAAAATTTAACAGTTCCTTTGAGTAATTTGAAGTATAATTATAAATTTTAACAAGTTTTATGTAAATTATTGTAGTCACCACGTTTATAAACACTCAATTTGTCTGATATATGGTCAGGCAATGTTATCACAAAACCACATTTAATATACCTGTTAGAATTTAAAAATGCTATTAGTGCAATTAGTTTTTGCCAAACTCATTTGCACATAGAGGTGTAAATTCATAGTGACTAGCTGTACACAGCTTCTCAGAAGGAAAAGCAAAACATGTATTTTATTTTAATCTCTGAAAAACACTCCTATCATGGAAATTAAAGGAGAAATACTTTTCTTCTCCTAGAAAAATCAAATTATAGAAAAGATTTTTTGCCCTTATTAAGAGGATAGGTTTCTAGGAAAAATAAATGAAAAATCAAAGATATGGCCCTCACCATCAGTATAATTTTGTGCCTCTAATATACATTTTCTCAAGGTTTGCAGAAGTTAAAATGCGGCAGAAAGTTGGTTGCTGATTTAGAAGTTCTGTGTTTTATGAAAACTCAGACTTCACCCAGCTACAGATACAGCCCAGGAAAGTGCAATTTTTATGTTCTGTCCAGTCTCAGAAATCAAGTCAGTCTGAAGGCTGGGTATCAAGGGGGAGGGTTCCCATAGATTATTTCAAATGGGGTGAGGTCCAATTGATATGGTGAGTTCCTGACACTGAACAGGGCAAAGGGAAGGAGAGCCACTCAGTCTGAGCCAGTCTCCAATGCTAATTTTGTCAAGATCTCTTTTATAGTTCTATTTATGCTCTCTAACTGCCCTGACCTCTGGAGTCTGTATGAACAATGAAGCTCCATTTGGTCCTCAGTGCAGCAACTAGTCCATGAATTGCCTGGGGTACAAATTCCTTTATTATTTATTTCTATAAGCAGAAATATAATACAATGCTATAGTCATCTCACTCCTGGAAATCCCCCTCCTCAAAACAAAACAAAACAAAACAAAAAAAAACCTATTGACAATACTAATAACAACATTTGAAAACTGACTAGAACTGAACTCTTAATGTATACCTTATTGGAGGAAGACTATTAAGAAAGTGCCTCTTCAAGTGACTGATATAAGGAAAGAGGCTTCTGATAGAGTGACACAAATAATCCAGAGAAGTTCCTGGAAGCAACTGACTTCAGATTGTACCTGAGAGATGTTTAAAACCTGAGAAATGGCTCCTCAGTGTGTTTAGAAAGCACAAGACAAGTGGGAAATAGATACAGATTCATTATCATAGCTACAGAATCTCATTTTAGGATTATTAGTGATAGGTATAGGGACAAAGATTAGAAATAATTTAAATGTCTTCTGTTTCTGCTCAGTCCACTCAAATCCTTGACTTCCCTTAGTGGCCTCATACAGAAGTTTCACAGCCTTCATGAAACCTGGGATCTAAAGGCAACAGAGCCCCATACTTCCCAGGAATTCTCACATTTGCTTAGCTGTTTTAGGACTAGAAATTTTTAACACAGTCTCTTTTAATGCATCTGAGAGGCATAGCTGCCCATTTTCTAGGACCTACTCCAGATACATTACCTCTTCTTGGAATATCTGGGCCTTCTTTGCTGATGTTCTATAGCCCAAGTCTCCAAGAGTACCAGACAGCTTTGTTGATCCCCTGCATCTAATAACAAGTCATCTACACATTGCAGCAGGCTTACCTGGGTTCTAGAGTCTGATGTCTTCCAAGTCCTCATGGAGTGCTTCATTAAAGATGGTGTGGTAGAAGAGTTCTTAAACACCAGGGGCAGCTATGTCCAGGTTAGTTGTCTACTAACTACAATCTTGGAATCATGCCACTAGAAGAAGAAATAGGTTTGAATCTGAGAGGCTAGTGCTAGGCTGAAAAAGTAATCTTTTAATTATAATACAGTATATCATAGCAAGGAACTCAGGAAGGTGTGTGAGTTCACGCCTGTGGGGTGTATGTCTGTACCCTCTTGTTGACATGTCTCAAGTCTTGGGCTGGCCTGTAATCATCTGTGTGTAGTTTCCTAACAGGCAACAGAGGAGTGTTCCCTGATGAATCCTAGATGGGCCTTACAATTCCCAGCTCTGAAAGTCAATTAATTGTGTGGCAGGATTGCCTCTCTTTTCCTCTAGGGGCACTAGGTACTGGCAGACTTCAAATGGGTCAGCTGTTGCCTTGAGTTCCACATACAGGGGTGGCAGGGCCCATGCTCCAAGTTTCTTCCCATGCTCTGGGAAACTTTGGAAGCCATTGACTCATGTCTGAGGTTGGTTTCTTAGGTTTTTATGGAGTCCACATCCCTCAGTGAGGTCACTGGTGACTAGGACTTGAATTGGCTTCCCATCTCTGTGGACTAACTTTGCCTCGATTCCTGAGAAATGGATCTGTGCTCTCATTTTTAGATAGGAAATCTTGACTCAGCAGGGGGTCTGTGCATGAAGGAATCACCAACAATGAATTGGTTACCTGCCCCATTCCGAAGCTCACCATTCTTCAGGTGGTCAATGGGTATGGCCTTGTTCCTCTTGTCCCTTGCACCCAAGTAATTTTTGTGGACATGGGATCATCTGGAGTGAGCATGACTGAATTCTCTGCCCTGATGTCCACCATGAAGTCAACTGAATTTCCCTCCACTCTTTGGGTTACCCTAGGCTCAGGGAGGGACACTGAGCCCCACCCCCCATAGTCACTGTTCTCAATCAGGCAGCAGTTGGCAGCACCTGGGTCTTATGCCCCTGCCTCTTTGGGCAATCTCTCACCCAATATTTCTCTTTCTTACAATAAGCACATTGGTTCTTATCCAGTTGTGCCCTGTCTCATGGCTTGGCATTGTGTTGATCTTGGCCTCTGGGCCAGGTTGCAGTTGATGTCTTTGCTAAGCTCTCCTTCATTTTACACCTATGTTGTATCTGTTGTTGCTCTAGAATTTGAGTCAGAGCCTTCTCCTGATTTTTGTCTCTCTAATCCCTCTCCACCTGTCTTTCTTTATCTTTCCTTTCTTCCTTCTGTTCCTGTCTCTCTCTTCTTATACACTCTTTCTTCTCCTGCCACTAATTCCCTAATACTCTTTTTCCCTAGCCTCTATTGACTGCAACTCTCTCTTAATATCAAGGGCAGCTTGGTTCATGTAGGCAAACATTACCATCTGAGCAGACTCATCTGCTTGTGGGTCATATAGAGTGTATTGCTGGAAAATCTCTAAGAGGTGCTCAAGGTATGCTGCTGGAGTCTCATCTGCCTCCTCTCTAACATTACAGACTTTAGGCATATAGGTTGGCTTACAGTCTGTTGCTTTGAGATCCACTAATAGAGCCTAGCCATAGATCTGGGGACTCTCCTTACCTTCTGCTTTATTGTGGTATCAGTTTGCCCAGGTTGAGGGGAAGTAGGCAACAATTAGAGCAAAATCTATGGTGAGAGCCCTCATTGTTCCCACAACCAGCTTCCACACTGCCTCCAGGTTTCAATTCTGCCCCTTGATGGTGAACAGTATGTTCAACAACTGCTAATAGTCATCCCAATTGGACTGATGGGTAAAGAGAATAGTTTCTAATAGGTTAGTAAAATCTTAGGATTTCTCAGAAAAGGGAGCATTCTGGGTTCTCCAATTGTACAGATCACTAGTAGTGAAAGGCCAGTAGTAATGGGGTTGGTTCCCATTATTGTCCATTGGCCTCACAGGTCTAAGGGGAAGGGCTACAGTCATATCAGGAGTTGCCCCTCTACAGCTGCAAATGTTTTATGCAGGTAGTTTCTGTTCTTCTTCCTTGGGCTGAACTGGTGGTGGTGCAGAGGGTTAGTATGATGGGAGTAAGAGTTCAGACTCCTTTGTTCCCCACTGAAATATGTTGGTCTTCTCTTGAAAGGCACAGACTTTGGCTGGGGGAGAAAGTTTGATAGGAGGGATTGGAGGTAAGAAGTGCTTCACCCATGGCCATGGACCTTGGGGTCCATCCACCAATCCCCTCCAGGTTACTATGTATGAATCTGGTCTGTGTGTCCAGTGTGGGTCTGAAAGACTCTTTTTTTCACTCTATGAATGGTTTCAGAGTCAAAGGTTCCTTTGTGTGACCATCCTACATCAAACGTGAGTCACTTTGAGAAGCAGAAAGTCACACATTTCCCTTTCCTTACTTCAATACTTTTGTCATGAATAGTAGCTTTTACATCTAACCAGTGAGCTAGAATCAAGTCTAAGGGAGTGGATGGAGTGCCTCCCATTCTACATCTGTAAACTCTCAAACAGTAAACAAGCTGGCAGTGAAAAGGAGACAATATAGAACAGGAATCAGGAACCTATACTCCATATATCGAATACCCACAGAGGGTGTCTGTCTCAGAGCTCAAAGCTCTATGATCCCGAAAACAGTATGCATGGACAGAGCAATGTAAATTGCTGATCCCCTCCTCAACTTCCCAGGGAGATTCCACATTGCAGGTAGGTGAAGTTCCTATACATTCCTTCCTCCTCTCCTGGGATTCCACATGGGGAAGGGTCAGGCTTCCCTCTGGAGGATTCAAGATGTCTCCTGGTCCCTCCTAAGACTGTAGTAGAAGTGCATCCAATGCATCTAAGGCTCAATCTGATACAGATGTCAGCCCCTTCAGAGGAAAGCACAGAGCATGGGGGAAGACTGAGACAGACAGAACAGAGGCAGACAGAGGTCCACCTGACCTTACCTTCAGGATCTTGGGAACCTGGTGGGTCTCTGGGGATTCCAGATCCCTGAGTGAGCCCTTAAGTGTTCTACCCAGTCTCAGCAATCCCTAAAAAGATCCCCAGAATCATATCTGATACTTTGAATGCAAATACAAAGCAAGGCTTATTCAGCTCTGACTGTCACACAGCCCTGCCAGTGGAGAAGGTTCCTTCCCTACTCAAACCAGGGCTTTTTTACAACAAAGACCACAGAAATGACATTATCAGGATTGGAAGTGTGGGGCTACTTTCTATTGGCCAGGGCCCAGAGGAAATTTCTCTATTATTGCTATTTCATCTGTCCGATGAGCAGCTGCTGGTTGCTTTGTTGTCTCAGGTTAGGGAATAGATACTTTGCAGCTGGGCTGGAACATCCCCTAAAT
This sequence comes from Sigmodon hispidus, assembly GCA_004025045.1. Lineage (NCBI taxonomy): Eukaryota > Metazoa > Chordata > Mammalia > Rodentia > Cricetidae > Sigmodon > Sigmodon hispidus. The sequence goes on from PVIH01013461.1 coordinate 25,719, forward strand.
GTCTGCTGATTACCCAGAATCTTGGGTGGTTGGCCTGGGGTGCTTGGCTTTGGGGGTTTAGAAATTTCTGCGAATAGGAAAATAGAAGTTTCTCAGTTCCCAGAATAGCTCCAGGCCTCAAGGTGGGGAAATTTTAGTTTTCATGTTACACTTTATACTTGTCAACACAAATCTCAACAAGTTTAAATGCATTACTTGTTGTTCCTCTATTAACCTTAAACACGTCTTTTTTTTTTTTTTTTTTTTTTTTTTAAACTTGAGTGCTTTGCTATCAGGTGGGTCTATATATAATTATTCATTTAGTCCCTAGTAGTATTTAATTCTTCTCCTATCTTCCCTTTGTCTTTAGACTTGAAGTCTATTTTACTTAATATAATCATGGCAACCGCCATCTTATTACAGCCCTAAGTGTCTAGTTTAATCTGTTTTCTTAGGGATGAAATGTGTATTTTGGGAGAAGCATATGATCATATGATTGAGTTATTGTTTGGGGGTTTGTGTGTACATGTGTGTGCATGCAGGTGTGTGTCTTTTATATGAAAGTTCATTTGTGAATGTGTGACTATATGTAGCCATATAAACAACAAACATGTTGTAGGTTATATTTTTAGTGTATTATCAGCCCTCAGAATCCAACTATTTCAAAACCCCAATGTTGAGGTTTTAGCACACATGCAGAGACCATTTCCATTTTAAGTGAGTTCTGAAAGGTTAAACATTTTGCAGGACCAACACCTTTACCAACTGATCTACCTCACCACCCACCATCTCTAAGTTTTATTAAAATGATTAACCCATAAACATAAATAAAAAAATTGAGGTAAAGTCTTATAACAACCACCATTTATTAATGTATTCTGTAGTCTTCTTAGTGTTTTTAGCCTATTCTTACTGTCTTCTTGTAGTTCATTGATTTATTCTCATAGTGAATTTGGTCCCTTGAAAATTGTTTCTGAGGGGAGCAAGTGTGTCTGCAGAGTCCCAGCGCACTCTGGAGCAGGGGCACATAAACTCTGCTGGTCACCATACCCACAGCTCCTGCTGAAGGAATTTGCATGGCTACCCACCACCACCTCAAACTGAGTGAACCAACAACTACAGGGGACTCTGAAGGACAGACTCAGACCCCGCCCAAAGGTGAGGAGGGGTCAGCAGGCCCAAGCACCTATATCCCAGCCTGGGAAGGAGAGTTGAGCTCTCATAGGTTTCGGTTCCGCTTTCGGGACCAAGTGCTGTCTGCAGAGTCCCAGCACACTCTGGAGCAGGGGCAGATAAACTCTGCCTGTCACCATAACCACAGCTCCTGCTGAGGGAATTTGCATGGCTACCCACTGCCACATTGAACCGATCAAAACAGACAACTACAGGAGTCCCTGAAGGGTAGATTCAGACCATGCCTAGAGAGGTGACAGGAGGCACACAAGTCCGAGTGCCACAACTAACCAGGAACCATCCAATTATGAACTACTGAAGCCATAGGCAAACATCAGTGCAAAAAATTATATAATAATACAAAGAACAACATGGTAACTCCAGAAGAGAGTGACGATCTTACAAATACAAGACCTGAACTGAGCAATGAAGAGGAAACTGAAGCAACACCAAAAATTCCTTTTTGATGATCATCAAAGCTCTCAAAGAAGATATGAAAAAAAGCCTTAAAGAAATAGAAGAAAATACAAACAAAAAATTGGAAGAGATGAACAAATCTATGAAAGAAACATGCCAGGAACTAAAAGCTGAAATAAAAGCTGAAATAGAAGCAATAAAAAGGCACAAAATGAGGCAAAGATGGAAATAGAAAACCTGAAGAAAAAAGCTGGAACCACAGATACCAGCATAATAAACAAGTTCAAGAGATGGAAGATAGAATCTCTAAAGTGGAAGACTCAGAAGCTCAAATAGATATATCAGTCAAAGATAATAGTAAAACTAAAAAAGCCATAACTCAAAATGCTCAGGAAATCTGGGACACCATGAAAAGACCTAATTTGAGAATAATAGGAATAGAAGAAGGAGAAGAATACCAGCTCAAAGGCACAGATAATGTTTTCAATAAAATCATAGAAGAAAACTTCCTAACCTGAACAAGGAAATGCCTATAAAGATACAAGAAGCTTACAGAACACCAAATAGATATGATCCCAAAAAAAGTCAGCACGCCACATTATAATCAAGCCACAAAACATACAGAACAAAGAAAAAATTTTAAGAGCTGCAAAAGAAAAGGGCCAACTCACATATAAAGGCAGACACATCAGAATAACGCCTGACTATTCAATGGAAACTAAGAAAGCTAGAAGGGCTTGGTCAGAAGTTATACAGACACTAAAACATCATGACTGCCAAATTAGAATACTATACCCTGCATAATTATCAATTACCATAGATGGAGTAAACAAGGTATTTCAGGACAAAGTCAGACTGAAAGAATATCTATCTACCAATCCAGCACTACAGAGAGTATTAGAGGGAAAACTCCAACCTAATGACCCCAGACATACCCACGAAATCACAAACAACCAAAAAGTCCACAGAATACCCTAGAGAAAGGAAATACAAACATGTTTTCACCAAAAATGGCAGGAAATATGAATCAATGGTCACTAATTTCCCTTAATATCCATGGACTCAATTCTCCTATAAAATGGCACACACTAACAAGATGGATACAACAACAGAAGCCATCCTTCTGTTGCCTACAAGAAACACACCTCAACCACAAAGACAAACACAGGCTTAGAATAAAGGGTTGGGAAAAGATTTTCCAGTCAAATGGTCCTAAGAAAAAAGCAGGGTTTGCAATCCTAATATCTAACAAAGTAGACTTTAAGCTAAAAGCAATTAAAAGGGACTAAAATGGTCACTACTTATTCATCACAGGAAAAATTGGTCAAGAGGAGATTTCAATTTTAAATATTTATGCTCCTAATGTAGGGCACCTACATATGTAAAAGAAACACTGCTAAAGCTCGAATCCCACATCAATTCTCACACATTAATAGTGGGAGACTTCAATACCCAACTTTCAACCCTGGAAAGATCAACCAGACAGAGCCTCAACAGAGAAATAAGGAGTCTAAAAGAGGTTATGATGCAAATGAATTTCATAGATATCTACAGAACATTCCACCCAAAGGCAAAGGAATATACATATTTCTCAGCTCCTCATGGAACTTTCTCCAAAATTGACCACATAATTGGTCATAAAGCATAAATCAACAGATACAAAAAATTGGAAAAAATCTGTTGTAACATATCGGACCACCAGGGCCTAAAGTTAGAGTTCAACAACATCAAAACCCAAAGAAAGCCTACCAACTCATGGAAACTAAACATCAATCAGCTGAACCATCTCTGGGTAAAGGAAGAAATTAAGAAAGAAATCAAAGCCTTCCTAGAATTCAATGAAAATGAATCTACAACATATCCAAACTTTTGTGACACAATGAAAGCAGTCTTAAGAGGAAAATTCATTGCGCTAGATGCCTACATGAAAAACCCAGAGAAACCCCACACTAGAGACCGAACAGTTCAGCTGAAAGCCTTAGAACAATTAGAAGCAAACTCACCTAGAAGGAGTAGACGGCAAGATATAATCATTCTTAGTATTGAAATCAATACAATTGAAACAAAAAGAACAATACAAGAATCAACAAATCTAAGAGTTGGTTCTTTGAGAAAGTTAACAAGATAGATAAACCCTTAGTCAAACTAATCAAAAAACAGAGAGAGAGTGTCCAATTGAACAAAATCAGAAATGAAAAGGGGCACATAACAACAAACACCCAGGAAATACAGAGAATTATCAGATCATATTTTGAAAAGCTGTATTCCACAAAAATGGAAAACCTAGAAGAAAATGACAGCTTTCTGGACAGGTACCATCTACCAAAATTAAATGAAGATCAGATTAATTACCTAAACAGGCCTATAACCCTTAAGGAAATTGAAACTGTCATTAAAAACCTCCCCCAAAATAAAAGCCCTGGCCCAGATGGTTTCAGTGCCGAATTCTACCAGACATTCAAAGAAGAATTACCACAGTTACTCCTCAAACTATTTCACACAGTAGAAACTGAAGGAATATTGCCAAATTCCTTTTATGAGGCCAAAATCACCCTAATACCCAAGCCACAGAAAGACACAACAAAGAAGGAGAATTACAGACCAATTTCCCTCATGAATATTGACGCGAAAATTATCAACAAAATTTTGGCAAACCGTATACAACAATGCATAAAATGACCAAGTAGACTTCATCCCAGAAATGCAGGGCTGGTTTAACATATGAAAAACTGTAAATGTTATCCATCATATGAACAAACTAAAGGAACAAAACCATATGATCATATCCTTAGATGCGGAAAAAGCCTTTGACAAAATCCAACACTCCTTCATGATTAAAGCCCTGGAGAGATAAGGAATACAGGAAGAATACCTAAATATAATTAAGGTGATTTACAAGAAGCCGACAGCCAGTATCAAACTTAATGGAGAAAAACTCAAAGAAATCCCACTAAAGTCAGGAACTAGACAAGGATGTCCTCTCTCCCCTTCTCTATTCAATATAGTTCTCAAAATTTTAGCTAAAGCAATAAGCGAATGAAAAGAGATTAAGGGCATACAAATTGGAAAAGAGGAAGTGAAGCTATCTCTATTTGCAGATGATATGATTGTATACATAAGTGACTCACAAAATTCTTCCAAGGAACTGCTACAGCTGATAAACACCTTCAGCAATGTAGCAGGATACAAGATTAACTCAAAGAAATCAGTAGCCCTTCTACACACTAAAGATAGAAGTGATGAAAAAGAAATAAGAGAAACATTACCCTTCATATTAGCTACAAATAGTATTAAATACCTTGGAGTAACTATAACCAAAGAAGTAACAGACCTATTTGACAAAAATTTTAAATCATTGAAGAAAGAATTTGAAGAGGATATCAGAAAATGGAAAGCTCTCCCATGTTCTTGGATTGGTAGGATCAATATAGTAAAAATGGCAATTCTACCAAAGGCAATCTACAGATTCAATGCACTGCCTATCAAAATCTCAACACAATATTTTTTGGACCTTGAAAGAACAATACTCAATTTCATTTGGAATAACAGGAAAGCCAGGATTGCCAAAACAATTTTACTCAACAAAAGAACCTCTGGAGGTATCACCATCCCTGACTTCAAGCTATACTATAGAGCTACAGTAATAAAAACAGCCTGGTACTGGCATAAAAGCAGACTTGTGGAACAATGGGATACGATTGAGGATCGAGACATTAACCCAAAAACCTATGAACACCTGATTTTTGACAAAGAGGCCCAAAATATTCAATGGAAAAAAGATAGTATATTTAACAAATGGTGTTGGCATAGCTGGATGGAAGTGTGTAGAAAATGCAAATAGATCCGAGCCTGTCACCCTGCACAAAACTCAAATTAAGTGGATCACAGACCTCAACTTAAACCCAACCACTTTGAACTTGATAGAAAAGAAAGTGGGAAATATACTTCTACAAATTGGCACAGGCTATCACTTCCTAAATATAACACCAGTGGCACAGGCACTAAGACCAACAATCAATAAGTGGGATCTCCTGAATCTGGGAAGCTTCTGCAAAGCCAAGGACACTGTCAATAGGACAAAATGCCTGCCTCTGGAATGGGAAGAGATTTTCACCAACCCTACAAGTGATAGAGGACTGATCTTTAAGGTATATAAAGAGCTCAAGAATTTAGAGCCCAAAACCTTGAATAACCCTATCAAAAAATGAGGTACAGATCTAAAAAGGGAATTCTCAGCACAGGAACAACAAATGGCTGAAAGGCACCTGAAAAAGTGCTCTTCATCTTTATCCATCAGAGAAATGCAAATCAAAACAACTTTGAGATACCACCTAACACCTGTTAGGTTGGCTAAGATAAAAGACACAGATGAGAGCCTATGTTGGAGAGGATGCGGAGCAAGGGGAACACTTCTCCATTGTTGGTGGGAGTGTAAGCTTGTTCAGCCACTTTGGAATGCAATATGGTGGTTTCTCAGAAAATTGAGAATCAATCTCCCCAAGGACCCAGCAATACCACTTCTGGGTGTATACCCTAAAGAGGCACAATCACACTCCAAAGGTATTAGCTCAACTATGTTCATAGCAGAATTATATGTAATAGCAAGAACCTGGAAACAACCAAGATGTCCCACAACTGAATAATGGATTAACAAATTGTGGTACAGCTACACAATGGAATACTACTCAGCAGTAAGAAAAAATGATATCCTGAAATTAATTCACAGGCAAATGGATGGATTTGGAGAATATCCTCCTGAGCAAGGTATCACAGTCTCAGAGAGATAAGCAGGGGATGTACTTAGTCATTAGTGGTCTCTAAACAAACAAACAAGAAAAAAAGCCAAACATTCCCAAATGGCAAACCACAACCACTGAACTGCTTGGGATCAGAAACACCCTGGACTGACCCTTTGAACCCCACTCCAACTATAGGAATACCAGACTCACTCTAGAGGGAGGGGGACAAAACTGGATTTGCCAGGAGTAGAGACTGATCCAAGCATTATTGGGTCAGTGGGACCTTAGGACTGTCTGCTCCCTGCCCAGGGAGGGGATGGGGAGTTGCAGAGAAGAAAAATGGCCAGATGTGGTGGGAGGGGGAAGAGACCTTGAGTAAGGATATACAGGGATGGAAAAAAAATTCAGAGGGAAAGCTGAACACAAAGTAAATATATATGTAGCAATCTTATTTGCATTATCACCCTTGATAACTCATGCTTATGATTCTTATCCTCTGTATAGTTATTGTTAATTTTTCAGCATTTTAAATTCATTTTACTGTTTTTTGATAAATACAAAATAAAGAAGAAAAAAAAGGAAAATTGTTTCTTAATAATTCTTTAAAAACTTTTGCTCCATAATTATCACAAGGGCTATAAAACATCTTTCAGTTATCACAAGTCATAAGATATGTTGAAATCATAACACCATCACCTTATCAAATAATATATGAGACACAAAGGGACAGAGATCAAACATGAATTTTGAAAAAAATCTTTTATATTGTTGTTGTTACCTTTTTTATTAACAATATTTCCTTGTGTTTTCTTAATCCTCTTCAGGTGTCTTGAGAATCAAATTTAATATCAGATTCTCTCCATGCTTTCCTATATTGGTTGTTACTATATGTTTGATACCTCATCTCTTATTGTAGCATTTAAGTGAGGTCATGACTTCCTTAATGTTCTTGAACCTTGATAACGTTCTTTGTAGTCAGTTTTGTTTGTTTCTGTCACTCCTCACACTACAAGCAAACACTTCACTTCCTCTGATTCTGTGGTCCATCTCATTATATGAGATGCTAAACTAATCCTACATTTACAGAGAGGCTGCCATTGGTGTGTTACCACTGTTCCAGTACTAGAGGATTATTCATGTTTGTTTTAAAATTGCATCTGGTGCATTTTATCATAATAAAACACATTTACACAGGTAGTGTATGCTTCTGAACTTCTTCCTGAAGCTAGAGTAGGTTCAGAAGCCATACCATATGCATCAGCTTGTGGACAGGCACTGCAAAATTTTATGCATTTCATGTAATTTCAGGGGAAGATCATCTTTGAGGGATCAGTTTCAGAATTGTATGATGTATCTGTCACACCAACAGTGTGTGTTGGTATTACGTCTTTCACTCATAGCCTGACAAGACTTACATTACCTTATAGTAGGACTGAAACTCATTGGAATCACTACAATTTAGTTGGCCATGAGTCCAAGTATGCTGGCTATTTGTATGCCAATTTAACAGAGTCTGGATCTATTTGTAAAAAGATACCTTGCTGTGGGATGGTCTTCATAAATGCTGTGAATATGTGTTTCTGTCACTGGTTATCTATGGCCTATGGCAAGGCAGAACAGAGTGAGGCAGGTAATCCAAAGAGGTTCAGGAGAAAAAAGGTGGGGTCCTGGGAGATGTGATCCAGCCACCCAAAAAACAAAATGTGAAAGTACTGGTAAACCACTGGCCACATGACAATACATAGATTAATAAAAATATGTTAAGTTGCAAGGGCTATTTAATAATAGCTTGAGTCATAGACCAGTTTGCAGTTATAATAAGGCTCTACATGTTTACTTGGACCAAGCAGTAGTGAGACACAGAGACACAGATAAACTTTCAGCTACAATTCACCAGTTGAGAAAATGTTCCCATCAGATATGCCTGTGTAAAATTCTGTGATTCAGTTTCTTAATTCATGATTGACTTGATAGGCTGCATTTTGCTGTAGTAGCTACTACCTTGAGGCTATATATCCTGAGTGCTACAGGAAATTAGATGGAGCAAGCCAGTAGGTAGTATTCTTCCATGGTTTCAGCTTCACTTCAGGTCTCAATTTCCTTCCCTGATTCAGATTTCAGTTTGACTTTCCCCAGGAATTGACTATTACCTTTAATTATAAGGTGAAATATTTTTCTGCCCAATTTTCTTTGATCCATGAGTTATATCATAGCAAGAGAAACCCAAACTACAACACAAAGTATAGTACTATCAACTTTCATGATGAAGAGTAGGACTGAAGTCTGATCAGGTGTCTCTGATTAATGATGTGTTAGTTCTATGTCTCTGTTCACTATTTTCAATATTTGTTGTTTTAATATATTTCCAGAAGTAAATATTGCAAACCAAATAGAGTTCAAAGGCAAAGTCCTATGTCTGTCCTATCCCAAGTACATGTATTCTTGTAATATGGTATGTTGCCTGACATTGATAATCCTTTGATCAACAAAACAGACTCTAAACTAGTTCAAACTTGACATTTACAGATGCAAATGTGATCATAGTCTTGTGGACAAACAGTTATATTTTAGAGCTAGCAGGAATGCTAGGTAAATATAAGTCAGCTCCAGTGGCCTAAAACTCAATAATGAATGACTTGGAAATAGCTAGGCTATTTTAAGAGTCAGATGGTAAAGGCAATACACCTTCACCAAAACTGATACAAATGTGAGTCATATTATAACTAACTGCCATAGGGACCTCATACATAGAATGAAGAGATACATATGCACTAGTTTACCTTACACAGGTTTCATTTATGTCTCACTGCCATGAATGCATTTGTCTGTAAACAAGGTGAATTTAAAGACTTTCCCTCAGAACTCTGTTCTACATAAGAGGCCTCTGTCTACGGATGAGTCTCACTTTAATGGGTCAGTCATTTGCTTTTAAGGTAAAGATCTATTGTGGCTTTCATGCTCTGCTTTCCTATTTTCTTTCTTTCCAACTCTCAGATACCCAATGTTAAATGTGTGGGTTGTGTGGGTGGTTATAAGACAAGAGAGAACATTTAAAAACAGTTTATTTTGCACCTTCTTCAACATGTTCTTTTTTTTTTTTTTACTATAGTACAATTTAGTTGTGATAGTTTCCCACTTCTCTTCCATTGTTCTTGTGAAGGTAGTTTGGTATGTGAATTAATGAATGTTGAAACTGTATGAGACATTTGCTAGAGGATACTCCCTACTCTTTATTTATACATATTTTTGACTAAACATGCCAAACATATGCAAAGTATTAGAAATTAAATAGAAAAATTCTGTTTAAAGGTTTAACTTACAATATTTAAGGTGACTAAGTTCCACAGAATTGACACATAAAATAAATAAAACATATTCTATTGTATTAAGTACAAAGAAGAAAAAAATACAGCTTGATAGATAGTAATGGAAGATTAGATAAGGAATTAAATTGTAAAATCATGACCTCAAAGACTTTCCTGAAAAGACAGAACCTTCTGAAAGAGTTTCATAAGAGAAATGAAAGAACACAATAGTTGAATAATAGATCAAAAATGACAACAAATCAAATCTAGTCAGATGATGGGCACTTGAAGTCTTTAAAGAAAATCCAGAAGGCAGATGAGGTAGAAATGAAGAGTAAAGTGCAAATAAAATCTAGTTTTCTTGAAGGATAAAATGAGATGTGTTGATATAGATAAGTATATATTTATTGGTTTTAGCTTATAGAAGATGAAAACCACTGGAATTCTTAGAACATTTGAATTGCATGCTATGTGTCACATCCCAATAATGCTATTTTATTTTGATGGAGAATAAGATGAAACCAGAGAGAGGCTTTAGTTAGAATGTTTATGCTATCATTGAGAAAGGGGTGGCATTAACCATGTTGGCAATGCAATAATAGGGGAGTCAGTTAAATTTATGTACATATTTGCTAGTAGAGCTCACAAAGTTTTTTATCTTATATGAATGTTAAGGGTGATAGTTAATAGTATTTGTAAATGCATGACAGGGCATACAGATATACATAAATGTTATTTCTGAATTATGTCAGTTTGTGTATTTATATGAAATTAGTATATAAACACATAGGCAAATTAAATCAAATAGCAGTTGACAAGACTGGTAGATGACATTCAATCTTTTGAATGTTTGAGTGAACAAAATCATAGAAGAATTAATGTTTCAATTTTTCTGAGTGACAGCATAGAAATTAATAAAACAGTGACCCTTTTCTGTACTGATAGATTCAGTATTAATTATCAGGTCCAAGATGTGTGCTAGAATACAAGCATAATATTTTTCTGGTTTTCAAACTTTAGCACTAAGAACGAATTATATCAATATGTTGTCTTTGTATATATCTTCCATGTTCAAGCAATAAAATCTTCTATTTATATACTTACATATAACTCATAGATAGAAGAACATACTAATAAACGGATGTAAATATAATCAACTGTAATGAGTCCTGTTTCTTTGAAAGTCATAAAGTAACTCTATTACACATACATACACACACACACAAAAGTGAATTAATTGCCATGGGACTATGTTCTTCTACACTGTAAATATTTATCACTCTTATCAACTAGCTTAATAAAATACTAGTTTGTCAGGTAGCTAGAGAGGAAGTAAAAATGGGACAACCAGGCCAGGAGCATTTTGGGAAGCAAAAGATAGGAGGAGTAGATAACAGCAAGAAGCAGAGGAAGTAGGATGAGAATGCTGCCATGAACAAAGACAGCAAACTATATAGTTAAGCATACATTGGAATAATAGACAAACTTAAAGCATATGAGTAATAACCCTGAGCCATAGGCCAAGAGTTTGTAATTAATATAAGCCTTTGTAAGATTATTTTGTGCTAAATGCCTGTGGGACCTACAGTGTGGGACAGATAAACTTTTGGCTACAATAAATAATTAAATGTAAATAAAAGAATCAATTAATAAATATAAAATAATAGGTGTAGTTTTGTTCTTTTTAAATGAAACTTCACACACAAATTTGTTTTAAATAATAATATATTTGATGACTTGAATGATCTGTATATGATATGAATGAGAATACTGATGAAAAAGAAAGCAAGGGAGAGAGTAAGAGAAGGAGACAGAAGGGGAATAATTTAAAAATTTCCATTATTGTAAGGGACTCAACGTTTCCTGTGAACAGTATAGAGTTATTTAAAGGAAATCCCAGATTAGTTGTAAATGTATATAATGAGCTATATGTAGGATAATGACTTTCAGAAGGGTTAAGAACAGATGTATAACTAAAGAAAGGAGACAAAAGTGACCTAAACATAGCTTGTCTACAGGAAACCCACTTTAAAGACATAACTATATAAAAATATAGTCCATGCTGTCCCCAACCAAAAGAAACTAGATTAAACTATGTTAATTTCAAACAGCTCAAGGCATTTAACAATATCTGTTTAAAATGTGCAAAGAACATAAGAACGAGGTCAAGAAACCCAGAATATCTAGCAATTTTTGTTATGTGACAAACAGCAAAATATCAAATGAAATAAAAACTAATAATTATTAAACACTACTTCTTTGAACAAATTATTATGGGAATTGTGCCATTTAATAGCTAAGGATATAGAGGTTTCACAACATTTAGTTATTATTGTTATAATGATCATAGTGTATATATGTGTCTGCATGTGTGTATGCAGCCATACACATGTCACACTCATGTAGAAATCAGAGGGAACATTCTTGAAAGCAATTTTCTCCTTCAAGATCGAGGGATCTTGTTTTGACCTAGGTTCATTATGTCTGTAATCCTGCACCTCTATCCACTGAGCTTTCTTGATGGACCAACACTCTGCTTTGCTTATTGATATATAACTTAAATTTGTTTTACTTTGATAGCATTCATTTCATTAGTTTTATTTTTCTATTTGGGGTAGAAATTGAGGACAGTGCCTTATGCAGCTCAAGATAGCCCCACACTGTTTATATAACTCAAATGGCCTCAAATTTATGACAACATTTTTGCCTCATCCTCTCAAACTTCTGGGATTATAGCTATGCAATACATGCATAGCTTTGAAGTTTTAAGGTGTATTTTATAGTTCTAAATGTGATATATCCATATAAGAGATGATCATGAGGATTTGAGTAAGAAGTGTGTAGCTATACTTTAAACAATGTCTTGGTCACTGGTCTATTGCTGTGAAGAGATATCATGATCAAGACAACTATTATTAAAGAAAGCATTTATTTGACATCTTGGCATAGTTTCAGAGACTTATTCTTTTATCATCATGGCAGGAAGCATGGTGAAATACAGGCAGATGCTGGAACACTAGCTGAGAACTACATCCTAATCTATAGGCAGAAAAAGACTCTGGTCTTGGTTTGGGATTTTGAAACTACAAAGCTGACTCCCAGTGGCACACTTCCTCCAACAAGGCCACAGTCTTAATCCCTTTAAATAGTGCCAATCCTTGGTGTCCAAGCTTTAAAATTTATTAGCCCATGGGGCCATTCTTATTCAAACCACCACAGATGTGTTTGTTTGTCATGTTTAAAAGACCTCAAATATCAAATAAAAGATTAAAACATATTTGCATATCTATCTATGAGACTAGGTTCAGAGATTATAATTTTCACATGAGGTGATGAAGAAGAGGAAGAGATCCTCTGTGGTGTGTTATCATACCATAGCCTCTGAGTGTGGCAGAGTGTAAAGGCAAGAAAGAAAAGGCCCATTAGTGAACATATTCCTTTTCTCTCCATGTCCCAACATAAAGAAGGTGAACAGTCTCTATCATACTCTTCCATAGCTGGTATGTTTTGCCTCAATTTAGGACCAAGTTAGAGTATCTGGCCTACTGTCTACTGAAACCATTAGTAAATCATGAGTTCTTCATCTTTTGAAAGTTTTATTTCTTAGATATTTGTGGTAGTGATGAAAATATTGACACATATCAATTTTAAGAAGTCAATATTATTCTGATAACAAAACTAAATGAGCATGTCATACGAAAAGAATGTGTGTCAACCAAAATTTCTCATAAATACAGTTCCAAAAACTTAAGCAAAATCAAATTAAATGCAAAGTTAAATCAAATAAATTATGGACCAATACAAGATGGATACATCCTAGATATGTACGACTGGGTAACAAATTCAAGGATCAGTTATTATAATTCATCAAATCAGGCTAAAAAATCAATCAGGATTAATTGACCATATTATAAAAGAAGAAAAAGACACTAAAAAATATTATGAGGGTAGAATGGTAGTTTAGCAGTTAAGAGCACTAGTTTCTTTTTCAGAAGATCTTGAAATTATTCTCAGTATTCAAACGGTAGCTCTAGACCATCTGCAATTTAAGTTCTATGGAATCTGATTCTCTCATCTTGCCTCTGAGAGCACTGTAACTTATATGGTACACTGAAGTAATAGCAAAACTCATATATGTGTGACATTAATCTATAAAATTACCTAATGAAATACTTAGTAATTATTTTAGTATATTATCAAAAACTATATGAAGAGATGATTTCAACTCAATAAAACTTTTATAAAAGCCTAGTACAAGTATCTTTGCTGTTTCAGGGGACTATAATTTAATTACAGTTCTCCCTCACTTTTATTCAAACAGTCCTATATAATCCTAGCCACAATCATTCAAATTCACATTTTACTTTTTAATTTTAGTAATTATTATTGCTGCATATTTGTATAATGTGTTTAGTATAGTATTATATGTATGTATAGTATATGAAAACAAAAACTTCAATTAATTTTTTTAAAATATTACCCTGCATTATTTTTTGGTATTAAAAGAGTTTCTCCAGGGAAGTTGTACATGTAAAATATAGGAACTGTTATCAAAGTTGCCAAGTCTTGGAAGAAATTACAATCACTTTTCAGAAATGAAATAAAAAAAACTAACCCTGGTACATCCAGGAGATAGACTGCCATTCGTATAAAAAAATGAAAAATTAAGGTGAAAAACACACTTAGGATCTTTTAGAATTATGTTGCTGAATGATAGGAGTTAATACAAATAGTTTACATGCTGTGAGACACCATATTCATTATATTCCAGGAAAGACATAAACTTTGAAAAGATCAGAAACTGCAATGTATTGTTGAAAAGTCATGGAAGGAAGCACAGTACAAACATGTTTAGTACAATAAAAAAAAACCCATCGTAGGATGATAGTGGATACACTTTAATCCTGGTAGGATTAGTTAAAATTTATGTTAACAGTGAACTTATGTGACAAAGATACGTTGTTTTGAGTTCATTGTTTATAACCAAGGCACCACCCTAATGTATGATGCTGATAATGGAAAAGAATGTATATGTATAGAAACTACATGAGACTAACTTAAGTATTTCATTTTGTTTCAATGTGAACTTAAACCTCCTTTGAAAATTGAGTGTAAAAAGTTTCTCACATAATTTTGACAAACATTAATATATTGGCTCTAGAGAAATGGGCCAACACCTGACTGTTCTGTAAAAGACCCATTGTTTTCACATTACTCAGGCTACTTCAAATAATAGACAATAACTACAGTTCCAAAGAATCTGCTCCCAATTCTGGCCTTCATAGGTACATGCATGTACGGTTATACACACACACACACACACACACACACACACACACACACACACTACCACATATACATAGATAAACATAAATCTTCAAAAATATATCTTTAGCAAATAAGATGACCAGTAATTATCCCATAAGTAATTATTATTACTTGTATATAAAGTAAGAAATAGAAAAAAAACAATATATCTATGAAAATATCAGTTTTATATTTTCAGGAAAATAAAGCATGTTTTAATAATAATGTTAGTGTTAATGTCTGTAAATTCTATACTTTTACTTAATAATAATGATCTCATTTAGTTTATAGAGACTGAATGCATAGATAATCAAACAGTGATACCTCATTTTGAGGTAAGGAGACACAACACATTGACTTGCTCTAAACTGTGAAATAATTTAAAGTAGTTAAATAAAAAAAATTTAAGAATATGTCAGTTAATTCTTTACTACACAAAATAACAGAAAAGATAACTACAAAATATTGAAATCATACCTAATGTATTTTGACACTAAAGAAAAAAATTTATAACATTAATTCATTTTAAATTCATTCATTTCAAATATTTCATTTAAACTCTGATTTACTATTGAGAAAATTGCATTACCAATTATACTCACAATAGAAAATAATTACTTCAATGTTGCTAAGAAAAGAATGATTGTGTTATAAAATCAGGCTTGGAATTAATTTTTTATAATTTAATTTTGAAGTCATAAGATGAAAACAGTGTGTAACCAAAAGATTACTGAACAGGATCCAGAAACATATAAAATCTTCAGTTGAATCATTATTTCATGGGGTGGCGCTTATCATCTGGCTTCATTTCTATTTTGTAAAGTGACAATGTTGTAAGTCAATATCTTAAGTTTTCTTTTCAACTCAAAAATTTTCCAAACACATAGGACACTACATTTTAAAGCAGTGCACCATTTGTGAAGTGGAAAGGAAGGGCTAAGTACACATAAGTAATACATGCCATAACATTCAACTGATGTATGTACAAACATCTCATGAATCATACATAAAGAACCTGATAATGTATGATTGCTTCATGAAGAACAGGGTTTATAAATTTTTTTTGATTCTTGTTTTATAGGCCATTTATAGGTAAAGGGAATGCAACCCAGTAAGTTTCTCATGAATAAATATCAACTTGTAAGAGGAAAAGAAAGTACATTTCTATTGACAATGCAAGTAACTATATAAATCTTAATGAATATTAGTGATGAAATACCTAAGCAAATTAGCATTTCCCCATATGCCTCACCTTAAAAGGATTTAATTTAGATCTTAATGAATTAAAATAGCAGGCCTCAGAGATGCCTGAATATGTATACTTACTTCTCAATTACTTTAACTTAGGTTAGATGTTTGAGGACCTAATTTTGAAACTCTGATATTTTGATTTGATCTATATTTTTGCTTCATTTATATACATAAAAAGCCTTACATGAATTTCTAATATTATTCTTATTCTAATATCTAATTCTAATATCTAATATTATTAAACACTGAAAGTTAAAGATCTTTTGTGCTTTGAAAATAATCTCACAAATTTACCCTATGTGTAAATAGTCATCCTACTACAAGCAAATTTTGAAAGTGTTGTATACCAATAAGAAAGGTTTTAATTATAATCTAATAAAAGTCTTTAGAAATTTAACTTACTTTTAAGAAAATTGACCAAAATTAAGTTATAGAAATGAGGGTAGAAGAAAGGGAAACATTTATATTAATATGTAAATAATTAATTATATATCTCAGAATACTTATCAAACATGCTTATGGAAGGTAAAGAGATGACTCAGGAGTTAAGAGACTTGTCTTTTCTGAAGATTTTCATGACACTTAACACTGATCTGTAAAATCAGTTCCTGGAGATCCAATGGGCACCAAGCATATGATGGTTGGCATAAATTCATGCAGGCAAATATTTATACATATCAGATAGAAAATGAATGTATTTTTAAATTTGTAGTACTCTTAATTGTGAAGAGTCTTAGGTAATACTGTACAGAAGGTGATCAGATGCAATGAGTGATTCTATGTGATTAAAGACTGCATAAGCTGCTAACCAGTGGGTGACCACTCATATACTTGAAGTGTTACATCAGTAATGGCTATACAAGAGCATATTGGAATGTTGTGGTATGCTTCTGCATATTCCTGCTCACCATGAGTCTGAGATTATAAATGAGAGTGGCAGTCTTATTTATTTTGAATTTGCCTTTGCTTTGACATTATCCATAAAAATGCACTGCAGAAAGCCTTCAGATTTCAGACCAGTAACTCTCACTTGCATACCTAACAGATTGGTACAATATATAACATAGAGCGGTTCATTGCACATTTAAGGAAGCATAACCAATATGAGTGTGAATGGGAACAAGGGGCACACCAACATAATTATTCTAAGGATAAATTATATAAATCTTTCCTCACCAACATTCTCTACTAGGATAAATAATTTTATAGAAAAGACATAAATGAATTTCTGCCAGCCTTTATGTTTTCTGAGCCTTTGCAAGGTATAAAGAAGAAGCTGAATTTTCCACTACTGTTAATAAACACAAGACATTCATGTCAGACCTGAAAGTGATGGGTCAACAGTTTTTTTATGGATATGCACTTACGGTGAGAAATGAAAACAAGGAAGAGAAAACTTACTATATTGACTGAATGTAAAATTGTTTGCAGTTGGGTAAATGTAAATAAATATCTTGCCTACTTTTTTCTTCTCCTGTAATTAAGGTGCATTATATGAAGTATTCAGGTTTGTGGATGATACTGAGAAGTGACAAGCTTAGGAAAGTAAGTTATGGAAATATTGTGCTCGCAAAGATGTAAGAAAGGGCTTATACTGCCATTATTTAGTACCGTATTTAAACATGAGAGAGGTATCACAAACTCAAAAAGATAAGCAGGGAATGTACTCACTCATTAGTGGACTTTAAACAAAAAGCAAAGCACACCCAAGCTGCAAACTACAACCACTGAACAGCATGGGATCCAAAGCACCTTAGACTGGCACCTTGGAGCCCATTCCCTCCAGAGGAACACCTAACACAGTCTTGATATTAGGATGAGGAAATCGGACTTGCCTGGAGTGGATGCTGAACTAAGCCACCTTGGGACCTTGGGACCTCCTGTCCTTGCTGGGGAGGAGATAAGAAGATGGGGAGAAGAGAGAGTGACTGGGAGGGGCGGGAGGGGGATGGGAGTTTGAATAAGGGGATACATGAATAAAAGATGAGACTTTATTCAAAAATAAATAAAAAAATCATAAAAAAGAATTCTACACCACAAAAAGAATTCTGTTTCACAAAAAACAAAAAAGAAACATAAATAAATAAATCATATGAAATAATGTTTAGCTTTCCATTTTCACAATATAGGAGAGGTAAAGTGATTTTAAGAAATTGAAATTATTGAAACTATAGTTCCCAAAGACAGCACACATCTATAATATACTTTTATAAAGAAAGTAGCATTTTGGATGTCTCATATATACAATCATATCATCTGCAAATAGCGATATCTTTCTTTCCAATTAGTATGTCCTTAATCTCCTTTTGTTGTCTCATTATTCTTGCTAGTACTTCAAGTATTATATTAAATAAATATGGGGAAAGTAGACAGGCTTGTCTTATTTCTAATTTTAGTAGGATTGCTTTGAGATTCTCTTCATTTAATTTGATCTTGGCTGTTGGTTTATTGCCTTTATTATTTTTAGGTAGGTGCCTTGTATCCATGATCTCTCCAAGACCTTTATCATAAAGGAGTGTTGGATTTTGCCAAAGGTTTTTTTCAGCATCTAATGAGATTGTCATGTGTTATTTTCTTTCAAGTTGTTTATATGGTGGATGACATTGACAGATTTTTGTGTGTTGAACCATTCTGAGATAAAGCCTACTTGATTATGGTAGATGATTTCTTGATAAGTGCTTTCTTTGATTTTGTTTGTCATAATTTTATTGAGTATTTTTATATCAATTTTCATGAGGGAGATTAGTCTCACATGTCTGCAGCCTCATAAAAAGAGTTTGAAAAATGTTACTTCTGTTTCTGTTGTTAGAAACTATCTGAGAAGCATTATCACTCTTCTTTGTGAAGATTTCAGTAGAAATCTGGCCTTTATGACCTCAGGCTTTAGTTTGGTTGGGTGACATTTAATAACTGTTTCTATTTTCTTAGCTGTTATAGCTCTCATTAAGTTATTTATCTGGTATTGATTTAATTTTGTAGGCTTTCTGTAGATAATTCCATTGACAATCCTTCTTTTCCTTCAACCCATTTGGATGTCTCCTCCCACGTTTATTCTAAAATTAGCTTTGAATGTTAGTGTTGACCAATAGAATAGAAAAAAAAACATATTAAAAATGTTCTTTGTATTCAAACAGGTGTTGTTTTCTGCTAGAGATCTATCCACTACCATTACATATGCCTTCATTACAGAAAAAAAAAATTAGTGGTCTTATCACCTCTTGTATACCAGCAGAAACCAGAAATAGCAAGACTTTTGAGTCAACATTAAACTTTTTACTAAAACATAAATATTGATAAAATGTATAGTCAACTGAAGCTCAACAAGTTTTCCTGGAATCACAATGTCTGACATCCACATTGAAGCATGTGTTAAAGAGATTATTTTATGAAACCATGTGTGTTTTACACAACAGCTAACAATTTTTGTTTTTGCTACCTGTAGTCCATGTATACTTGATACAAACATTTTGAATTTTATGGCCTACTGAAGAGTAATAACTTTTAAACAGGATACTTTATTAATTCTGATTGAATTTTATGTAATATCTTTTGATAATACTCTTTCCAGAACTCACTACAGCCTACTTTAATGAATGTTATTTTTCCCACAGAAAACAGTCTCTTGAAACAAATTTCCATGTAACTCCTGAGTCTTAAATTCTTTCTAACTCTTTTGCCTAGATGTTCCCTGAGCCTTATATATAGGGTTTTATTGTATCAATTGTGGTTGGGAACCACATGGACCTTTTTCTGCATTTTGACTGTAATTATTTGTAATGATCTGTAACAAAAGAAGTTTCTGTAATGAAGAATGAGAATTACACTCATCTGTGGATAAGCAAATCAGTATTAAATTGTGGTTAGAGATTAAACTGTCTCAGAAATGTTGCATTAGTAGATTCTCCTCTAGCTTCCATGGCTTGCCTGTCCAAGGGTAGTTAACTGGGTTAGTAATACCAGGCATGAATTATAATTAGGAGTAACCAATGGTTACTGCCACAATATAAGTGTCACTACTGATCCCTTGCGGATAATCTTGCCATCATGGTTATCATTGTGATGTCTAATAATTATATAGCTCATAAATCTTATGCTATTACTGAGAGATAGTACACAGAAAAGAGGTTTTCTATTCAGTACAAGCTGCACTCCTCCAATGCACTTTGTGTCTGAAGTTAGAGATATCTTCAGTAATAGCTTATTCCCTTATAGTTGTGGAAAAGAATTCCGAGCAATGACAATATAAGAATAAACACTAAGGGATTTGCTAAGAAAATAGGTAGATAACATATAAGGGTGTTCTTTGAAGAGTTAAGACAGTTGTAATAAAAGACAACATGAACTTAGCATTACCTCCTACTAAACTCCAGGAATAGTGAATCTTCAGGGCATAGTTTAAAAGTCATGAAAATAAAGTATGTAGAAGTTAAAAGGCTAACCTGAATTGAAATAGATCCTCACTATTTGCAGAATAATAGTAAGGTGATTTTCTTAGTTTTTTTTTTTCTTCCAATTACATCTCCTTTACCTAAGATATCTGATCAAGCTTTGATCTGAAACTGCAACGGTATTAGGACTCAAAAGGGAAACAAGGAAACAGGAGTAAAGGGACAACCTTATCCAAAATTCTATGTGAGCACTTCAGAGATAAAAAAAGAATGCAGTGGTACTGAAGAGAAGGAAAACAGGCCAGTCAACCTCTATCCAGAAGACATTCCAAGAAGGCATTCAGATAATCAGGGTGACAATAACACACTTAATAGAAATTTGGGTCTGAAAACTAAGATCCTGTTCGATATTTCACAGAAAAGTAAGTTATAATCTATGTCAGAAACTTAAAGAAAAACTACTGAAATGAGGTCAAGGGTTATCATTTAACCCTATATTTACAATATATGGGATAGATCCATTACTCAATCACACTAAGAATTAAGAAGTAAGAAACAGTTATAGCTGATAAGTTAGTCATTAAAAGTATCTGACAATGACTTTGAAGTATTTATAATAAAGTAGTTTCAGTGAGTAATAAAAGTTTCCCAGAGTCAAATGAAGGAAATAACTAGAAAACATTAGCAAAGTCAGAGTAATGATAATAAGTCATGGTATAGAAATCAAAGGACTGGAAAGTATATTAACTGGTATAAAAACTCACTGGATAGCTTCAATGAGTTTGTAGAGTTATAGAGGAGAAGAAAGAAAATGCTTAACAAAATGACATTTACTCAATTTGCTTAAAAAGAAAATAAAAGCACTTACCTTCTTTCTACCACCAAATGCATATGCTCCAAAACATTTGAATCATAAGACATAGTATTGCTCACTTGTATCTCTGGTGAGTGTTTACTAGGTCAATTCAGAAAAATAACATTAATGCAGAGTAAGTTTTTACACAGTGGGTTTGGTTGCAAGAAGCCAGAAAAGAAGGCAGTGAGACAAAGGCCAGAAGAGCAGGTAAATACAGCTTATGAATGAACTGAAAGTGATGGGTTGCCAAAGAAATTAAATCACCTGGTACAGAACAGAGAGACTGAAAGAACCAGAGTTAGGAAGGGTTCCATGCAGTGTGATTTACAAGCATGACTCAGCACAATAGGTGGCAGCAGCCAAATGGACATCATGTAATTATATGTTGATTATAGTAATTTTCTTTATTCTATTTTTTGTTTTCTTTGGAATATTTTAGGATTTTTATTCTAGCCTTAGTGCTTTGACATAAGAGTATTTTTCATGCCAAAAATTTGACTTTTTATTTTGTCTTGGTTTTATTAATCCTGACAATTATGAATTCTTTCAGAATATTATGTTATCTATTTTAATACTTGTTATTATTTGCTTTCTATTATTCTCTTGCCACCCAGTGAAATGGAAATATCTGAATGTGTTTGCTAAGCATTTTAACTTCCTTGTCATTGTGACTTTATTTTCTAGCTTTTCTATTCATTCTCCTCTCATTTTTTATTTTACATGTTACTTTCTATATTTCAATGACTTCATTATACATCTGTATTATTCTGGTAAGTTTTTTCTTTACATTAAACTTGATTTGTAATTGAATAATATATTATCATTGTGGTGGGAAAGTTCTCTCTATGCTGTAAATAAGAACTGTTTTGGTCTATGTCAGGTGCTGTAGAAATAGGCGGGAAAATTGAAGTTCAGGTACAAGGAGTGCTGATTCAGACTCCATCCAGCCACCAAAGTAAAATACATGTAGGACTATAGGTATGGGCCATGGGCCACAGGTCACGTGCAGATAGATTAATAAAAATGGGTTGAATTAAGATGGAGATAGCCATCAAAGTACCTGAGACATAAGCCAAACAGGGTGAAATTAATATAAGCATCTGAGTCATTTTAGCAGGGGGCAGGCAGGTAAAAGCTGTTGTAGTCATGTTGGACTTCTGGCCCAAATGGGGTCAGAAAATCATTTACAACAGATGGCATCCCAACATGGGGCACAAACACCTGCATAAAGCCTGAGAAAGTTTAAAAAGCTTAAAAAGCTTTCTAGAGCACTGAAATGAAGCCACAAGCAGCTTCTGAATTGTGTATCTAAATTGAGTCAGGATACAGAGACACCACAGTGTTCTAGCTTGAATTTAAAAATGGCAGGTCCACAGCAGGCAGCTTAAACCTGTATGTCTCACAGAAGACTCAGTATAATTGTGATTGATTTAAGATTTCTGCTTATATTGAACAAAAAGAAAACAGAGTCAAAAATGATTTTTTGGTAGCTGAATTTTCTTGGATACACTCTGTTTGCTGTCAACCAGAGATGTGGCCAGAACCTCCACCATGGTGAAAAGTGGCCAAAAGGGGCAGAGATTGCAATTCTTGCATTTGAAAAGCTTTTCTGGTTGAAAAGTTATTTAAGAATACACAATAAAACAAATTCAGATTAAGAAAACCCTTAAATAGGGTACAATGTGTATAAACTGTGCATAGGCTTCAGAGAGAAACGAGAAAGGGTACAGAAAGCTCTTAAAGGGAGAAATAGAGAAATAAAATATAAAAGGCCATGTAAAGATGGAAAATATACAAAGAGTCTGGATTATGGTTATTATTATGTTTTATTTTAATTTTTTAACTTTGAATGAGCTAACTGCAGAAAGTCAATTGATTGTAAAGGCTGCCATGTTAAACAGACATATATATTTTAAAGGTATCTTGACTTAGAAATTGGGGTTTGAGGATATTTTGCTTGGGAAAGGAGTTTCTGCTTTTGTCTCCACAGAAGATGAAAACCCATGGATTATTTCTAGGCAAATATGGTTTCAATTGCCAAGACCACCTGAAAATTCTCTGATGGGAAGATCAGCTTCCAAGATGCCATTTAAGATGATCTAGCCTCAGGACCCCATGAGATTCAGGATCAGCAGGAAGTAGTAAAAGAAAGAAAGCTAAGCCCAAATTCCCAAAATATTGCTTATTAACATTTGTTTTTATTATAGATGGTTATTGGTCATAGTCAGTCTCTTTATTTACCAAAAAAAGGGGAAGGGAAGAATATGATGTAGGAATGATTTAAAAAGATAGATGGATTTTTGTTTATTAATACAAACTTAAAATCAGTTTTTTATGCTGTATGTATTTTCTGCTGTTGTTTAAGGTATAATGTTTATGTAACTCATTTAAAATTATAATGTGTAATTAAAAATGTAGATTAATAGTAATCTATGATAACCAAACTTACAGTCTTGTCAGTTATGTTTTTGTAGGTATACAGAGATATATTTCTATTAGATAGGTAATCTTCAAATACTTCAAAGACCTACAGAATATGACATTTAAAATATTTTAAGAACTTAGACTTTTCTGGATAGCAAGACAGGGCTGCTCCTGGGAGCACCAATGTATTTGAAGAGAATGATGGGCATTAAAGAAACTTCTTGTGGAATTTACTTTGTGGCAACAGCTACCCACTGGACAAGAAACTGTTCAAGTATTGGCTGCTTGACAGTTTGTTGTATAAACTGGACATACACATTTCATAGAAAAGTGACCTCTGATCTTTGGCAGAACAAGCCAAAATGGTCTTTCAGTTTCCTGCTCTACAGAGAAAATTGCCAGTCATCCTTCAGGACATAAGAAGAAGCAAATGACAGACTATATCAGATTTCCTGCATCACTGAAAGGTAATGCCAGGAACACTGGGCCTATAGGCTAAAGATGTATGCCCCAACGTTACAAAGGAACTTTGTCGGGAGTGCGATCAAGCTGCAGCCTAAAATGGCGCCGGCTTCTGCCCTCCGCCTTCCCCAACGGCTAGTGCTCCCTAGGGAAAAACTCCTTATTTGGCATGAGGTGATCATGCGAGTGAGCGTCCGCATGCATGACCCAATGGGCAGCATCCATGTGGCAGGGAGCGAGTGGATCACCGGAGACCTTTTAAGCCGAGAGCCAGGGGGAAGGGGAAGGAGAAGGGAAGAAGAAAGAAGAGTGTGCACGCTGAATAAAGGACCTGGTCAGTTGCTGCAGAAGAATCTCGTGTAGCAACTTCCTTGCGGGGCAAGGTGGGTGCGACAGAATTTTGAGTAACTGTGCAGATAGACAGGTGTCATCTCTGTCATTTCTAGATTTTGGAAGTAAACACTTAGTGTTTACTTGGGTAATATTATATCCTTCTTTGGTCTTTGATGCAGTTGAAGATTTAATAACTATAAGTATAGATTTTCATAGTAATTTTAAAAGGTATATTAGACATGAAACTTTAGACTCACAAGGATGAGGTAGACAATAAAGTATTTTCTTTAATTTTGTTAATTACAAATAGACTAGATATTGTAACTGTAATTCTTGCTTGATAACTGTTTTGTTGTATGTAATTTTGCTATATTGAAATCAAAACGTTCCTTTTTGATTAGATAGAAGAATTATGGTGGAAATATTCTCTGTATACTGTAATTAAAGGAATTGTTTTGGCCTGTGTCAGATGCCATAGAAGTAGGCAGGATAATTGAGGTTTAGGTATGAGAAGTGCTGAGTCAGACAGACTACATTCAGCCATCAAAGAAGAAACATGTAGGACTATGTGTACAGGTCATGGACCTCAGAACACATGGCAGATAGGTTAATAAAAATGGGTTGAATTAAGATGAAGGAGATAGCTAACAATGTGCCTGAGATGTAGGGCAAACAGTATTATAATATAAGCATCTAAGTCATTGGGGGGGCAGGAAAAAAGCCATGATGGGCATGTTGGACCTCTGTTCCAAATGGGGTCAGGAAATCATTTACAATACATCATTAATTATTTTAAAATATTGTTCATCATTGTTTTATATTTATAATATGCCCTGTATGTTTTTTCCTTCATGGTACCAACATTCTAGAAATTCTGAGGAAAATTAGTGGTGTATCTCTCTTGATAGTTGAGATTTAATTTTATATCTCTTTTTTATTTTTGTACAACTTATAAACTCTAGCTGTGTCCCAAAATTTGTGTTACTCATGTTGAAAAATGGCTATATTCTTATATGTGAACAAGCTAATGAACAAACCTTTCCTTTCTATAGTACTGTTCATTGTTTTCCAACATTTATGGTCAGATATATTAGAGGATTCACTCATCAGACAAACATGTTATAAACTGCTTCATTCAGACAGCATCTATCTGTTTGACCTATCTTAAGAAACATGTTAAGGTTTTCCCCTTCAATTTCTGTCTGTGTATTGGCTAGTGATTGTTCATTCTTTCAAAAACCAATAAATAATTTTTTAATGTTTTTACTATTACTTATAGTGTTAGGGTGGCATAAAACTAATGGGGGATATTAACATCTATATGTTTTATGAGTCAAATGATTTAATTCATAAGAGACCAAAACTTTAGCAATGCTGTACTTGCTTTGAGTGATTAATTGTAATAGTCTTATTGAATAAATCATGCCTCAAGATACTTGTAATACTTAGTGTTAGGATTTTTTCAGACAACATCTGACAATTTCTCAACAGTATGAATGGAAACTTCATAATGGAATATCTTCTAAAGAACTACAAAATAATTTAGTATGAACAACACGCTTGGATTAGGGAGACTTCTTTTTCATTGCTTACCTGCTGTCCTATCAATATTCACCCCCATATTTTGTTCTCAAGTTAGACTGGCTATAGTTTTATCTTAAGTAATCATGTATCAAGAGGAACAAAAATTTTTCTTGTCAGCTTTTTCCTGATCGAATTTTCCATGCTTTTGATAATTCCATAATTTTCCACCTATTAATTTGGGAGACCAGTGTTCCCAATCACTTTGTGCTCTTTGGGATCCTACATGTTCAGTCATAGGCACACATTCTTATAAAAAATTTTCACTGCTTGAGGCTAAAAGATGACTAGAAAATCAAATGCGCAATTCCCTGTGGTATTCAAATATTTCCTTCCGACAATCTTTGCTGTGGGGAGAAAACCAATATGGGAGTGTGAACTCTTAACAAACCCTGGTATTGTTCTGTTAAGGTGAGAAAACAACATAGTATAGTCAGCTGAGAAACACTACAATACTTCAAAAGATCCTTAAAAACTGTTGACAAAGGGAAAGAAAGTATAAGTGTAGCAAAATAGTTGCAGTAAATTAACATAAAATCCATTTGGGATAAATTATTTAAAGAAGTTTTCAAGTCCATCCTCTTCTCAAGAGGCATACTATGTACTTGAATAAGAAAACATGCACACTATAGAGACTATAAGAAAGATGTTTTATCCTTTACTGTGTGATTTCTCCTTTTTCTTATGTGTGTCTTATAAACTAAAAATAACTCATCAGTGAAATAAAAGTATCTGTTTCTTAGAAGATAGCAGCCTAAAGGTTTATACAAATTTCTCTAATCATTTTCAGGTAGGAGACCTCACATCAGAAACAATTACTTTGATATACAGCCAGTGCTCTATTAATCTCTGCAGACATACAAATTTTACCTCTTCCAATATTAATTTAGAAAGACCCCTTATGTATAGTATTTTGATCACTGTGTGGTCCATTTTCAAATAATAATAAAAGAGTAAGTAAAAGAATAATAAGGGTTAGAATGTAGGTCAGTGGTTGAGCACATACATCCATGTGAAAATCACTGATTAAAATGCAGTGTACTGGGAGTCAGGTGTTAGGCAACATGATTAAATCCTGCTGTGCTTTCTACTGGTTATTTAGGATTCCTTTACCCAAAAGTATTTGTTCTAGAGTGGTATGCTTTTGTCTTTTCTACTTTCTTTAATAAACTGCTTGGTAGATTACTATTTAGATGTTCATGGGGATAGGAAAAGTGATTGTTTGAAATGGATGTGCTACAAAGACTCTGAATTTAACTTTTGTTTGATTCTATTTCAGTTTAATCTATGCTTTTCTGTGTAATTTATTGTCATGGTAACTGCATGCTTATCTAAATGGAAAAGATTTAATATTTAACTGAATATAAACTTGTCATGATAGAAAACTTTCAAATGCCAAATAACTATGTAAACAAGCAATCACATATTGGTATTAGAAAACTTAGTTTTGGAGTAATCAATAATATATCAGCATTTTAATAAGAAACCCATGTGTTTTATATAATTTATTTAGAAACATGTTATGGTTAAGGAGACATCTCAGAAGATGAAGTTATTGCTGCTAAATATGATTATGGAAGTTCCGACTTTGTAAAAATCCAGTAAAGTGGCACAAGCTTGCAAATTCAAAACTAGGAAGTAAAGACAGGAAGATATCTGAGGCTTGGTGACCTGTCAATCTAGGTAAACCCATAACATCTATGGTTAAATGAGAAACCTCAAAAAAATGAGGCTGAGGAAGATTGAGTCAGGCATTTAGCACAGATCTCTGATCTCCAAGTACAGCCTTACAAATGTATACTTCACACACACACACACACACACACACACACAGACACACACACACACACACATTCTCCACATACTATATGCACTTTTTAAAAGTACTTTGAAAAAATACAACATGCATCAGAAAGAATATGAATAATTATTTTCTTTTTTATTTAAAATGTTTTTTTTTTTTCCATGTATTACCCTGCTCGTCCTCCTGTCCCACCTGCCTATCCCTCCCTATTCTCCCTCAGCCTACCCCAATCCTATCCGAAAATCCTTTCCCCCAAAAGGGCAAGAAGTCCCAAAGTGGGTCAGCTCAGTTTGATGTATCCATTTGAGGTATGTCCGATTACTTCATCCCACAATTACAACTGGGCTAGGTGTTCCTCTGTAGGGAATGGACTCCAAGTTGCCAGTTCATGGAGAGAATCATATTCTGATCCTACTCTACAATGCTGTACATACTGCCAAGGCCAACTGACAGTCATCTAACTTTGGAAGGTTTAGTTCATTTTCCTGATAACTCCCCAGTGGCTGTTTTTGATTCAATGAACTCCCCAGAAAACAACCCAGTCATCTGTGTGGGATTCTTCCTCATAATCCCTATCTCTTTGCTTATATAGACTTTCCTCTCTCTCTTTAACTGGACCAGGAGCTTAATCTGGTGGTTAGCTATACATCTCTGCTTCTGCCTCTATTCATTGCTTGATGAAAGTTCTATAATGACACTTAGAGTGGTCATTCATTTGATTATAGGGGAACTCCTGGTTAGGAGCCCTCTCTACTACTGGTTGGAGACCTAGCCAGGGACATCTTGTGAGTTCTTGGAGGTTTCTGTAGCACCAAGCTGCTTTACAACCCCATGTTGGCTTCCTCTATCAAGATATCCATCTCTTTTTTTCTCCCTCTTTGCTGCTACTTTCCCTCAACCATCTCCTTCTCTTATGATTTCTTCCCACCTGTCCTTGGTTGCTTCCCATTATGATCCCAATTTGCTAAGGAGATCTTTATTTTCTCTTCCTAGAGGGATTATTGTGTTTCTTCTGATCTCAAGCTGTTCAGAGATTGTGGTTTTCAGCTTGGATATTCTTAGCTTTGTAATCAATCCAGCAATACCACTATTGGTCATATACGGAAAGGATGCACATTCACACTCCAAAGACATTAGCTCAACTATGTTCATAACAGCATAATAGCAAAAGCCTGGAAACAAACTAGATACCCCTCAACTGAAGAAGGGATTAACAAACTGTGGTATTTTTACACAATGGTGTACTACTCAGCAGTAAAAATAAAATGATATCCTACAATTTTCAGGCAGATGGATGGATTTGGAGAATATCTTCCTGAGTGAGGTATCACATGCCCAGAAAGACAGGCATGAGATGTACTCACTCATCAGTGGATTTTAGACAAAAAGAGAAGATATCCAAGCTGAACATTTTATATATGCAAGAATATTCTTAATTATATTTTCATACATTTTAGTGTGGATAACTATTTATTTATTAAATATTAAGTTCAGGTTGCTGGTATATAAAAAACTTTTATTGTAGCACCACTATATTCATAGTGTAGTGACATCTGTCATCATGTCACCAAAGGATGCTGCTGAAGCACCTACCTTACTGTCTGGTTCAGGTCAAGGAAAGATAAGAAAGGACACTGGGCAGTGACATTTCTTTCTTTTGTGAGAAAACAAATACTTTCCGCCTTTAATTTTGCTAAAATTATAATTGCATATGCTATTTTATTAAACACAAAATATCATTCATAGATATCCTGTCTCACTACCATTTTCTGAAAGTTACAAAAAATGAGTATTAACTTCCCAAATTTAAATATGCTTTTAATTGTTGTTTGGATGATGTTTGTAGATGTAGTGATAATGATTATTTAAGTCTGTCTTGAAGATATAGACTATGGTAAAGTCATATAATTAGGTAAATTTTCTCTACATGGTATAATGAAGTAATGCATATATATAAATTTATGTGTGTAACTACAGCTATCAGTATTTGAAGTTCAAAATACATGTGTCAGTATAATTGGTTTATTTATTCTGAAGGCTAAAAGAAGTGAGTGTGTATCAAGCTTCTCTTTGGCTTGAATGTTCTCATCTGTTTTCTGTTTCTCTTGTTCATTTTTCTATTCATATTTGTTTCTCCTAATTATTTTCAGCATAAAAAGTTTTCTTTATGAGTACACTAAAAATGAACCTACTCTATCATTTCTGCAAATAATCTCTAAGTAACATTTAGAAATAGTAAAGAATTAGATTCAACACAGAAATCTACTAAGGGACACTGTTTGACCTGTAATGCGTATGGTTCTAAAGAATATTCATAAATCATTGTAATTATATTCTTACAAAAATAAGAACCCCAGTATTTACTAACCAGCACAGTTAAAGTCACAATCTAGCTAGATAAGGCTTAGGATAACTATAAACATGATCAAACACAAAATTTATACTTTCTTACAATATTTTTACATTTTGTGAACATTTGACGTTTGTGGAATTGTGACACTCTTGTAACCTGATTGTGTGTTTCTTGAAGTTTGAATTTTGTTGTCAACAACACTAGACCATGTTTTCCTACAAAATAAAAGTATGTATTTTCTTGATATTTGTGCATATATATGTCTTTGTATTCCTTCCAGGGTGTTATCTTTCATATTAAGACTGTCTGCTTGCAACAATCAGGTATTATATGTGTTCCAGATGTTTTGTTAAGTTAAATGCAACAACTGTGACTGATGTTGGGCATCATATCAATAATGATGAAAAATTACAAAACATTAATTTTCTGATGGTATATACCAACAGGTAAGTATTATTAGGTTATAGATGGTACATCAACGCTTGTTGCCCATTTTGTATCTATGAACATGCTTTACTATTGGGCTTTTGTTTTGTATTTAATCAGAAGCTGAGGTTGGAAGGGCCCAAACACCGCATTTTATTTTCATGTCACCTTCTGTAGTAAAAGCAATTTATGTATATGTACATGAGTATACATATATGAATGTATCCATTCACTGTGATTTATGTTTACATTTTCCTAGTAACAAATGTGGAATATTTTCTTCATATGCTTATTGGCTTTTTGTATGTCTTCTGTGGAGAAATGTTTACTCAAGTAATTTGTGTACTTCTAAATTAGAATTTTTTCTTTACAATTTCAAATTTTAAGTTTTCCTTATATAGTCTATATACTACAGATAATCATATACATGCTAACTCAGTTCCTCCATTCTGTAAGAGATTTATTTTCATTATGCACTCTTATAAACAAATTTTGAAATTTACAATAACTTTAATTTATATCTTTAATTTTGTTTCACAAGTTTAATGAAGAGTTTTTTATTATTACTATTATTAATTATTTTTTATTTCTCTTTGACCCATTTAACATAGGGACCAGAGTGATTACCCTTGTTTCAACAGTGAGGTGATATAATTCAGTGAATAATCGTTCATTTATAATTAATCAAATAACTAGATAAAACAAATTCAAATCCCTAACCTAGTGTAATTTTAATAACCACTTAAGAGTGTTTATCAGTTCTGTAAAGTTGATTACAAACTCCAACATACAAATTGATGTTTTTACTACTTAGGAAAAAAAAACAAATCAATTCCATTATCTATTCATAATACACTGAATAGAATAATTTCATAGGAAGTAATACAGAGTCTACTATAATTACATTACTAGAAAATATCTAGGAATATTTTCAAAACATATACATACTGCCAAGATTTATAAGCAATACTCTATGTATAAACTGGTCCATTAGACAACAGTATGTGTAATGGTTTTGTTAATAAACTACTATTTTGTATATATATCTTTACATCATACACCCCATCAAGCATCCCATCAAACTCAGTTATCAGATCTAAGATTCATCCCCACTCTTATGATCTCCCTATTTACAAAAACACCCATACGTGCTGCTCATTTACTTACTGGAGTATAATTAAACTCCCTGTGGTCAGAACCTTAAAGAAAACAAGTCTATCTTCACCCACATCCAAAAGTGATTCACTGTGTCATTTAGCTATGTTCTAGTCTTGAGTTCTTGTGTACAATGACCTCTCTCTCTCTCTCTCTCTCTCTCTCTCTCTCTCTCTCTCTCTCTCTCTCTTCTCTCTTTATTTTTTTTAAAGTCCACTAATGAGTGAGTATATCTCTTGTTTCTCTTTCTGGGATTGTGATACCTCACTCAGGAGGATATTCTCAATATGTATCCATTAGCCTGGAAATCTTATAGTATCATTTTTTCTTACTGCTGAGTAGTACTCCATTGTGAAGGTGTACCACAGTTGAGGGGCATCTACTTTGGTTCCAGGTTCTTACTTTTACAAATAATGCCCCTATGAACATAGTTGAGCTAATGCTTTTGGGATGCAATACCACTTCTGGGTGTATACCCTAAAGAGGCACATTCACACTCCAAAGGTATTAGCTCAACTATGTTCATAGCAGCATTATTTGTAATAGCAAGAACCTGGAAACAACCTAGATGTCCCTCAACTGAAGAATGGATTAACAAACTGTGGTACATCTACACAATGGAATACTACTCAGCAGTAAGAAAAAATGAT
>PVIH01013462.1:0-58321 GCA_004025045.1 Sigmodon hispidus
AAAAAAAAAAAAATTCAGAGGGAAAGATGAACACAAAGAAAATATAGGTGTAGCAATCTTATTTGTATGTCTACCCTTGATAAGCCATGCTTATCATTCTTATCCTCTATATAGTTATTGTTAACTCTTCCACATTTTAAATTCTTTTTACTGTGTTTTTTTTTTAATAAATACAAAATAAAGGAAAAAAAAATTTATTTATTATGAATACAGCATACAGAAGAGGGTACCAGATGTCATCCTAGATGGTCATGAGCCACCATGTGGTTGCTGGGGACTGAACTCAGGACCTCTGGAAGAACAGCCAGTACTCCCAACCTTTTTTTAAAAAAAATTTATTTATTATGAATACAGCGTACAGAAGAGGGTACCAGATGTCATCCTAGATGGTCATGAGCCACCATGTGGTTGCTGGGGACTGAACTCAGGACCTCTGGAAGAACAGCCAGTACTCCCAACCTCTGAGCCATTTCTCCAGCCCCCCTATCTTTGTTTAGAGAGTTTGGCTATTGGTAGTAGTCAATCTCTTTCTAAAAAAGGGGGGGGGGCAATATGTATAGAAATGATAAAAAGGTTGATTATTGAATCTACTTTAAAAAAAGCAACTACTTGTTTTAAATACTTTAAATTGATATGAATTTTAGTTTGATAAATTTAAGATTGGTTTTGTTATACTGTATGTATATTTCTACTCCTGTTTAAGATTTCTTTATGTAACTTGTTTAAAATTGTAATGTACAAGAAATGTAGATTAAATCATCTATGATAATCAATTTATAGTCATGTCAGTTAAGTGTTTTTATACACAAAAATATATTTCAATTAGATAGGTAATCTTCAAATACTTCAAAGACCTACAGAATATGGCATTTAAAATGTTTTAAGAACACAGACCTTTTTGAACTGTGAGACAGGTCTGCTCCTGGCAGCACCAATCTACTTTAGGAGGACGATGGGCATGGAAGAAACTCCACGTGGAGTTTACTTTCTTTGTGGCAAAGGTTAGCCACTGGACAAAAAGCTGTTCTTGCCTTGACTTTTTTTTTAAAGATTTATTATGTATACAGTATACAGAAGAGGGTACATCTTCATAGATGGTTGTGAGCCACCATGTGATTGCTGGGAATTGAACTCAGGACCTCCAGAAGAATAGTCAGTGCTCTTAACCTCTGAGCCATCTGTCCAGTCTTGTCGCGCGCAGCCTCACCAGCAAAGAACATGCAACACGGACCCTTCTCTTTGCAGTTTATTCGGGCCTTTAATTGTCTTCTTGTCTCTCACTCACTCACTCTCAGACATATGAGGAACGACCCCGGGGGGTGGGGGGGGGAAGTCCGCTCGTGGCTAAATACCCTCTGGGCCTCCAATTCCGGTAAGCCACGTGGACATTGCCCATAGGTCCCGAGGCACCGGAAGCAAGCCACCATCCTCGCCTACAGCCAATAAGGAGTTGTTTACTCCTAAGAGCACTCACCATCCCATCAGGAAGGTGGAAGGCGGAAACCAGCGCCACCTTTAAGCGTGGTACAACGCAGCTCCCTACAGTCCCCTTGCCTTGACTGTTTGACAGTATGCTGTACAAACTGGACATGCAGGACTCATAGGAAAGTGACCTCCAGAACAAGTCAAGATGGTCCTTCAGGTTCCTGCTTCGCAGAAAATACTTCCAGTCATTCTGCAGGACACAGGGACCAGCTACTCTAGGCCTATAAGCTGAAGATGGATGCCACAATGTTACAAAAAAACTTCGGGTGACTGTCCAGGTAGCCAGATGTCTCTGTCATTTCTAGAATATGGAGGCTGCTTGCAATGCACTTCCTGTTTACTCAGGTGATATATCTTTCTGGGATTTCTGATGGAGTTGAAGATTAGACAGTTATAATTATAGTTTTCTTCTGTTGTAATTCAGGATAAAATATGAAACTCACAAGGATAAGGTAGATGATAGAATATTTTCTCTAATATTGCTAAATACAAAGATTAGATACTGTAACTGTAATTGTTTGATAACTACTTTGTCATACATAATTTTGCTATGTTCAACTTTGAAACCTTCCTTTCTGATAGAAAAGGAGAAGTGATGGATGTATTTCTGTATGCTGTGATTATGCTTTGTTATTGGTTAATTTAAAAAAAAAAAAAAACTGCTTTGGCCTATGGCAAGGCAGTTTAGAGGCAGGTGGGAAATCCAAGTATAGATAAAGAGAAGGGCAGAAGGGCAGTCAGATGAAGACACTGCAAGCTTCCGCCCAAAGAAGCAAGATGTGAAAGTATGGGTAAGCCACTAGCCATGTGGCAAGACATAGATGAATAAGAATGAGTTAAACCGTTAATGAGCTACAAGCTAAACAGTTTGTTGGAGTTATCTGAACTTCCTACATTCGCATGTGCACTCTTATTCCTAAGATTACAGGGAGTTAGTCAACACTAACTATTAAATCACTGGGTTATTCAACTAAAATCTGTCAGATGCTGTGATGGAAAACACTTCTGACTTTTCTATTACCTAACTGACACTACTCACCAGGTTTATTGACACATCTATAATTCTAGCACTCAGAACCATGGGCTGTCATGGATATCACCTTGAGTTCTAGAATAACCTGGGTTAAAGAGTCCTTCTCTGAAAAACAAAACAACCATCCAACCATTATATCCAGCCACTTCTATTCTTTCCTGCATGCATAAACCTTAAGATACCAACAGCTGGGCATGGCCATACATCTGAGAAGCTGAGGGGGGCTGCAATGAGTTCCACACTAGCCATGGTTACACAACAAGATGGTCTGAAACAACCAAAATAAATAGAGATAATGTAAGTTCTCCTTAAATGTTTTTACGTGATGCAACTGTGTCAGCATTTTATAGTGATGTAATTTAAGGTACTTAGAAAAACTCTAAGTTAAACAACAGTACCGAAAGGAACTGATAGTATACGCATACTCTCACAGGACAACCAAAAAGCACAGGCATGCAAAAACTGACATTTGTGAGATACAAAATGGGTACAATTCTTACAAGTTTTATTCAAAACAGTTCTGCCTATATTCCTCCTTTCTGCTCCACAACCTAGACATTTTCTCAAGGCAGTAAGTAGGGATAACTGTAGACTATCTGCTCTCTTCTCAAGGCAGTAAGTAGGGATAACTGTAGACTATCTGCTCTCTTCTCAAGGCAGTAAGTAGGGATAACTGTAGACTATCTGCTCTCTTCTCAAGGCAGTAAGTAGGGATAACTGTAGACTATCTACTCCCCTCCCTTTCCCTTAGCATCACTATTCTTACTGCCCTGTGTTCACAACTGTGAAAGTCATGACTTTATATTTTGCCTGATTTTAGCCATTTGCAGAAGGATGAATTGGTCATGACTATAAAATAAAACATTGGGCTGGAGAGAAGGATCAGCGGATAAGAGCACTGACTGCTCTTCCAGAGGATCTGAGTTCGATTCCCAACACACACATGGCAGCTAACAACTGTCTCTAATTCCAAGATCTGACACCCTTACACAGTTATACATGCAGACAAAACACCAATTCATATAAAATTTAAAAAATTCATAAATAAAATAAAAAAGAAAACATCAAAAACTTACTGTGAAATAAACATGAATATAATGGGATTTAGGTGTTATTTAGGGAGCTTTAGTAGCTCCTGAGAATCTACACCCTGACAGGGCATGGCTAGAACTGAGCAAAACCTAGGAACACCAACTCTTTTGTTTCGTTCTTGCTTTCTTTGGGAGTGGATCAAACCATCCTTCATGGGACATTTCACTCTCTAAAAATTGTCTTAAGATCCAATTTGTTATCAGTGAGTGTTTATATAATCCCTTAATAAATATCAATCCTTATATGTTACAAATAAATATTTTCCTTGATACCTGGCACCCAACATGGAAAACAAAACAAACCAAAACACCAAGAACAGGAGCAAAGAGGATTTCTCCTTAAAATAATGAAGTCTGGTATCCCCCCCAACTGAGCATTAGTAGCTCCCGAGAGCTTAACTACAGATGTCAATTCCTGGGCCCCTTGCAGGTGACAGACAGATGCCAAAGCTTGGGGAGAAATGGTATAAAATTAAGATGCATACAGGTTTTACATGACACATAAGAGCAGGTAATATAGTAAGTTATTTATGGAACACAGGTATTCACTATAAACCTTACAACTTTTTTAGGACAATATAAGGCAGATGCTCAGAAAGTTATGAACATATAGGTACTTGATAAGTGCTAAAGTTTACGCTGCAGATATAGTTAAAAAAAAAAAGGTTTGGGGCTGGAGACATGGTTCAGGGGTTATGATCACTGGTTGCTCTTCCACAGGACCTGGGTTTAATTAGTATACATATAATTCTCATTTAATGGTGGCTTACAATCATCTCTCTAGTGCCTGCAGATTTAGCCTATAGATAGTGCCAATGCCCTATTCTGTCTCCATGGTCACTGCATACATGTGGCACATATACATATATGCAGAAAAACACCCATACACGTATAACTAAATGTTTAAAAGAAGTCTTGTATAGTTGATGCAGAGAAGCCATGTTGATGAATGTTTATCTGACAAAACATTCAGTAATAACCACAAGATAGACTAAGGGTCTAAATGGTAAAGAAAAATCTATGCTGCTGACAGAAATATGAAAGGGCTTTGTGACTTGGGCATAAAAATTTTATTAAGAATATGATTTATTAATTAATCATAGATGAGACTTTATCATGCACAGGTTAAATCTTTAAAACAACCCCCCAAACATTCTATCAGCAGTGACCATACTATCTATGCACTGGGAGATGTTTGTAATGCCTGAACTAGTAAGGAATTCAGGCGCTGAGATCTAAGCCTCTAATGCCAGCACTAGGAAAGCTGAGGAGGGAGGATTCAGAGCTCTAGCTATACACTGAGTCTAAAGACTTCCTGAGCTACAGAGCAGAACTCTGTCTCATGAACCCGTGTTAAAATTTAAGAAATCGGCATTTAAAACCCCCAAGAAACTCCTGCTATATGTCTTTAAAACACCAGAGATGTAGAAAAATGAGAAAAATGGCCAAAGAGAGTAAGAAATTTACAAATTGCTACAGCTCAATGGGTATTATGATGGGCAAATTCCTATTGCCAACTTGGATGGATTTAGAATGACCCCTAGGTGTGTCTTCCACGATTCTGGAAGAGTTTAATTAAGGAGGAAAGATACAATCTTGGGGGAGGGAGCACCAGCTCACAGGGTAGGGTTCTGTATCAAATAAAAAGTGTACAGTAAATGCACTAACAGCATTCAATTCTCTCTGCTTCAGGACCGCAGAAGCAATGTGATGACTACCTCAAGCTCCAGCTAAGAATTTTTGTCATGAGGGACTGTAATGCACCTCCAATGGAAAAAAATAAGCCCTTAAGTTGACTGTGTTATAACCAGGAAACAGGTAACTAGTAGTGACACCGTCTAAAAACCCCAGGCAAGCAGAGGAACTAAGTTTAAACAAACACCAGAATACAAAGTTCTGTGTATACATGTTTATGTGTGCAAGTGTGCATGTACTATGTGTAGAGGCTAGAAGCGGATATTGGGTATCTTCTCAATAGCTCTTCAACTTATACTTTTTATTTTTTGAGACAGGGTCTCTCACTGAACCTCAAGTTCACATTCTGCTAGACTGGCTGGTCAGGTGCTTCAGGGAGCTGTTTGTCTCCTCAATGCTGGAATTACAAGCACATGCTGTCATGCTTCGGCTTTTTATATGGGCCCTACAGATCCACACCTAGGCTCTCATGCTCATGTGAAAAGTACCTTTTAGACTGAGTGCCTCCTGAGCGTCTCCTGAGCCCCTCAGTGATAATTCTGACTGGTACAATTCTCTACTAATTAGGGTACCACATTGAAACAGATTTATTACAAATAAGAGAGTCTGGTTTTAAAAACTTGCTACACAGTAGTGGCTAAAGTCAGTTTTGAGCATGGTCATTACTACAATTTAGTAAAAAGTATAAACTAAAAATGGCTTCTGTGTTTCTTCAAAAGATACAGATTATTATCTGCAATTCTGTTACAATAACAAAATTTTCACGAAGAGTAATTCTGAGCCCTACCCACAACTCATTCTGTAAGAAAACTTTGGGTATTAGTTTAAGTGCAAAATATTACTATTTAATTTTTTTTTTACTTTTACTCTATATTATATGCTATTCCAAACTTCAGCAATAAACTTTCCTATACAACTTTTAAGAATACTAAAATTAAAAGGAACTACAGTGGAATAAAATGACAGTGCATTTAACATCTTTTGTACTCATAATCTTTCAATGGAATATGCAGAGTAGGTCACTGAAAAAGCCTTGATTCTTTGAAACCTAATTCCTTCTGCAAAATTATAATCAATAATTCTGGTTCAAGGTAAGATCATTGAGAACTGTGCAGTTCTATTTTAATTATTTCTAACTGAAAGCGACTAGGAAACTGTGAAGTCAATACAGTGAGAGTGTGATGATCTTACAGAGCCGACATAAAGGATGAAGTGAACACCAAGACTATATTAAAGAAGCTGTTTGTCATTCTTTGTTTTAGAGATTACAACACATACAAGTAAATTTTATCAAAATACAGCACATTTCTTCTACTATATTCATAAAAATCAATTCCTATGTAAATAGTACTGAAAAATCAACTAAAATGAGTTAAAATTTACAAAGAGTTGTTAAAGGGTTTCAATCAAAATTATTAAAACTATACAGTACAATACCCAATTGATAACAGCTTGAAAGAAGTGCAATATTTGAGTTCAAATATTTTCAAAAGTGCTGACTATTCTGACTAGAAATGGAAATGATTCCAACTCATTTTGTAAAAATAATGGTGGTATTTCAGCTAGTCCTATAAGAATCCCAACTAAGTCACAGGTTGAAGAAAAAAAGTATACCATATTAAAAATACCCAAATTATGTATTTCAGACATTAAAAAATAAATTCAAGAACTGAATATTGCTCCAATAAAAGTTTTCAGACTAGCCTCAATTAAAAACAGTTGCTGGTCTCCTATGGCACTTTCCTCTGGTCCAAATAACCATGTATTACTTCTTACCCCCGCATGTCATTCAAATTTTATTGATTACATAAAAAAGCAAATAAAATTAATGGTTTGAAAAAAACAAAATTAATAACCACTGTCATCCAAGACTTGT
Organism: Sigmodon hispidus; assembly: GCA_004025045.1. Taxonomy (NCBI): domain Eukaryota; kingdom Metazoa; phylum Chordata; class Mammalia; order Rodentia; family Cricetidae; genus Sigmodon; species Sigmodon hispidus. The sequence goes on from PVIH01013462.1 coordinate 7,181, forward strand.
TACACTAACTAGGAACAAAGGCAATTGGTGGTCAAACACTATTACACTGACACACTTAGAAACCCTTTAAAGACTCTCATGTGGAGTTCACATTGAATGTTATCTGTAGGAACAGCCCTTTATTTGACCTCTTTACACACTGGTAGGCCTCGAGGACCATCCTTTGCTGGACAACTCTCCACAGCAATCCTCTATCACTGCGCCAGTCTCACAGACTCGCTTTGGTTTCCTAGCTCCATGCACGCTCCACGTTTCCTCTCACTTCACCAAGGCCATGCCAGGCCGGACAGAATCAGAGGCTTTCCTGATCCTTCTGACACTTTGTATTACAGGCAACATACACAATCTTAAACCCGGTCTTTTAGTTCCATTGCTTAAAACAAAAATTATAAATTAGATTATGATGGAGTACTAATTATAAAAATTAGATTGCAAGTACCAACATTTGCTAAAGAAAAAAAAATCAAGAACTTTGTAGTATGAGAAATGTGTGGACATGCATCTACATTAGAGTTAAAAACTTCAGTAACTAAAAAAATTAAAAATTGAATCACCAGTAGCAAATGTGATTCTTGTCAACTACGACAAGAATCGATCTTGTAGAGCTCATAAAATGCAATTGTCTTTTAAAAAGACATTACGTATTTTATTGCATTATTCTATTAATAAAAATACATTATCAGGATAACTTTTTTTTCACTGTTAGCCTCAGATTTTTATAGGAAATAATGTTTTAATCTGGCCTTGGAAAGTGAACCCACCAGCACCAACTTCATTTAGTCACTCTTCAGTATGCACATAGCAAAAGCCAACACTTTAAATCTCTTACCCACATGGAAAAAAGTAGTTAGGCAGAAAAAACATTAATACCAGTTTGATAAAAATAAGGGCACAAAAGCTATGAAATAGATAGCTCTGCCATCTATCTCTGGGCTACAATCAAGGCTAACTATTGCCTTGTGTACAGTCAGTCATGTGTATGAAATCCAAAAATAAACCTACAATCTATACAAAAGCAACATGATTTGTTTTTGTAGCCTTAATTTGCTAAGTTTAAAAACCTAACAACAAATTTCATATGATATTAATTTAAGAGTCTCTTTTATCTTCTGTACAGTGGTTCTTCCCCTTTAACCACAAGCCCCATTATTTCAGTAATATACAAGTTCCAAGCCAACTGTCTGAGTTCTTCTTTATATATAAAAATAAGCAAAATAGTCATTTCCCCTCCAAGTGTCTTCCAATAAATCTTGCTATCGTCCCATTTTTCTTTGTTTGCTTGTCTATAGTGCTTATGAAGAAACTTCTCGTACAATGATGAGTTCTACTGTGTTCTGGAAAGTTTTTAACAAGGACACTGCTTGTCCATGTTCAATGTTGATAAAACTGTAGCCATTAGCCTAGAAGAAAGAGGAAAAATAACTTTTAGGAAAAATCTTAGAAACATATTTACATTTCTAGCTATAAATTTCTGACAGTCACTTTACAACCTGTCAGAAAGAACCAGTATAGCAATAAAACAAAAACAAAAACAACAAAACAACAACAAAAAACCACACAGGCTGATGAGATGGCTTGGGGAGTAAGGCCATTTGACTCTACGTTGGAAGCTCCGAGTTTGAAGCTGAAGACCAATGAGAAGAAGAAGAAGGAAGAAAGAAGAAAGAAAAAAGGAGGAGGAGAAGGAAGAAGATGAAGATGATGAAGAAGAAAACTGACTCAAGTTGTCTTCTGACCTCTATACTCATAAAGTACAGCACATGTGTACTGCATACACATACCAAAAAATTAAAAATACATACAGACTAATGGTCCCTACATTTAACACTTAAGAGATAAAATCTCTACAGAAATAACCCTGGAGCTTGTATTTTGTTCAGGTTATCAGATAATTCTCTTTAAAAAATTTTCTTTTATTAAATTACGTGTATGGATGCTTTGCCTGCATGTATGTCTGTGCCTGGTACCAAGGAGACTAAGAGAGGATGTTGGACGACCTTAGACTGGACTTAACAGATTGTTGTTTCTGGGAACCCACTTGGATCCTCTGGAAGAATAGCCAATTCCTAAACACCGAGGCATCTCTTCAGACTCTCAGCTAATTCTAATATAATGGTCTAATGCTGGGAAGCACTTGTAAGACAGGATCACATAGGCTATGTGTGAAGGTACACCCAGGCTTCCCAAACTACAATGGTAACTGAAGGCAATGTCTAGACTTCTCATTTGTTGGAGCCATTGGTTCAAAACCAGCATACATGTTATAGAAAGGCTAGCAACCATTTATTGAGTTCTTACTCTGCACCAGAGAGACACACATGAGTTTAATCCTTTCATGCTTAAAGAGAACACTGTAGATTCTTTCATTTTATTTCAGAGAATTGAAAACCCAGGAATGTTTGAACAGAAATAACAACTCCCTGTCACAAAACTGAAAGCACAGATTCCCACATTATAAAGAAAAATATAGGTATGAGTGGAGGGATATTTATAGAGGGAAAATAATGCTGTGAAATACTTGTTTAGGCAAATATGTGTCACGTTTGTTAATGCTACATTTGTTCAACTACGTAAAGATGTCTTACATTTGTTTATGTTGTGGAATATTACTTTAAATATGTTAAGGTGTGTTATATTTATGCTGTTATTGTTTAATTATGTAAATATGTGTTGTTGTTTCACCTTGTCTGCCTAGGACACGTGATTGGTCTAATAAAAAGTGAATAGCCAAAAGCTAGGCAGTAGAGAAATAGGCAGGGCTGGTGGGCAGAGAGAATAAGTAGGAGGAAGAATCAAGGCTTCAGAGAAAAGAGAGGGAGACTCCCAGGGTCAGCCAGACATATAGATGAAAGAAAAGTAAATGTAGATCAAGAGAAATAGGTTAAATTAAGTTACAAGAACTAGCAAAACAAAACAAAACAAAACAAAAAACCACCACCCAAAAAAGAAAGAAAACCCAAAAAAACAAGTATAAGCTGAGGCTGATCATTCCTAACTAGTAAGTCTCTGTGTCATGATTTGGGAGCTGGCTGGCCCAAAAGAGAGCCCGTTACAAATTAAGAAAAAAAGCGTGATCACTTTTGTTACATAGTTCCTGTTGAGTTTTCTGAGTTTGAAATTATTTAAAAATAAAACCTTTAAAAATTATATTGTGAATTTGCATGTCATCCTTTGAATTACTCTATTTTTAGTGTATGCTTTGCTGAAGTAGGCATGAATTAACATTAAAAAGGGTTGAGCAAGGATTCAATCTAAGGTGGTTTGTATTTCAACTACTAAACTTTAATGTCTCTATCATTTCTAGTGTGAAGGTTACTTCATACTGTTATCTGAACTAACAATAGTTAATGTAAGAGGGAGGAAGTAGACAATGTATACAAAGATAATGCTATACTGCATGTACTTAGGTAAAATAAGTTACTGAAGTAACAAGAATGTAGTGGAAATGTAAAAGTAGTTTCTCAAGTTTTGAAATTTACTATTTAATATAATGAACTAGCTTCCAAGTAGATCCTTAGTAAAAATTAACATTTCTAAGCTTAAAACAAAATGATATATCAAACATGTAAGCATGATTTTCAAGATGTAAAGTAGAAATATTTAAAACTCTAAAACACTGGAAAGTATTTACTGTATAATAAAATTATTGTAAAATGAAAGCAAATAATAAAGTTGACTTAATTACCTGGATAATTTTATCACCTGGCTGCAGCAATTTTGATGCTGGTCCTTCAGGCTGCACCCTTGTTACAAATATACCCTTTAATGAACAATCACAAAAAATAATTATTTAAGGCAAACTACAAACTGAAAGCATGACTCAGGAGCAAGGGAAACCTTTTCAATACCATGCAAATACTTGAACATGGTGAAATATGTCTCCTGACTTTTCAGAGTACCACTCCAACAGGTTAACATCATTTCTGCCTCTCTAGTAATTCTGACAATGAAATTACTTCTATGGACTTTTGGAGAAGCAATACCAAAACTAAAAGTCACTTGATAATATCAATATTCACATTTTTGATTAAATTCTTTCCTTCAAACAATATGGAATGAGCAAATTTCAAAAAACAAAAATTAAAAAAAGATGAAAGACACACAGATTTACATTAGATTTTCACCTAATAAGTATGAGATTAATAAATGAGACCTTATGAATGTTCAAGAACATTTTAAAAAACTTACATCATCACCAGGTCTGAAAGGGTTTCCTCTACCCCCGACACCTCCTGATATGCTAAATCCAAGTTCTGGATCCTTTTCTACTCTTACTCGAATCTGATTTAATATGAAAATAAAGAAAATATCACTATACCAGAAACATTTATACAATAATACCCATACTTAAATACTGGTGAATTAAGTTCAAGCAGGAGCCATCAAAAATAAATGCTTAGGCAGATGAGGTGGCACAACAACACAGAGCATCATTATTAATGTTAATGAGTTAGTGAGTTAAAGGCACAGCAGATTACAAAGTGTGGCTCCTAACTTTACTTATGAGTTTAGTCAATCAACTGACACTGGCTCTATTTCACTGTCTAGCCAGCATGAATTTCACAGTATGATGCATTCCTACAGAACACATATGCATATTCCCATCAGTTCTCAATTACAGACCATCTAAATTACATGCAGTCTTTGCCTACTGCCTTGTGTTATAAGATACTTAACATTCAGAGTTGGTTGTAGAAAACCAACTTTCATTTCTTCTATCTGCTTATATGCGCCAGGAGGTTTAGGATTTTAAGATCAGATCAACTAATAGCAGTTTTTATAAACTACTGTAAAATAAGAGATGCAGAAATGTTCTCTTTTTTGAGTCAGGGTCTCACCAGGTAGCCCTGGCTGGCCTGGAATCTGCTGTGTAGACCAGGTGGACTTGAACTCAAGAGATCCTCCTGCCTCTGGCTCCTAAGTGCTGGGTCTCATTTTAGGGTCTCACTAAACACAGTCTAGGCTAGCCTAGATTGTCTGATGCATTCAAGCTGGCCTTGAATACACTATCCTCCAGCCTCAGCCTTCAAGGTGCTGGCACAGCAGGTTACAGAAGCTAAATTTCTGTTACAGGATGTTCCTGTTTACCACAGACTTGTTCAAAACAAAATGTAATCAATACCAAGAATTTCAATGCTATCACTTCATAAATAAGCCATTAAGACATACAAAATCATGACCTAACCTTTTGAAGACCAAACCCTCAATGTGGCCTGGAGACTACAGCTGAATTTCTAAATCTAAAAGCTGAGACACTGGTGTAAAACAGGACTTCAGGTTAATGGTCTACTCTTTATAGTCTTTTGGACAAGCAGCCTTAGGATTTAAAAAAAACCACACTCCAACACTAAATCCTATGTTGCATGATCATAAAAGTAAGTTAAAAACTACAAAATTTAGTACCTTAGAAAACTAAACTTCCTAAACTTAAAACAAAATGGTAAAAATTACTGTTAAAATTCTCTATGGATATATTTCTATTAACCTATAAATATACAGAAAGCTTAATTTCATATTTCAAACAGTCTCGACAATTCTTACCTCTTGCTTTGCCAGCTCATGGCCTTGTCTAGGAGAACAATGGGGGTGTGTATATGGAGGCTGGTGGGCCACTTTCAGCATCAAATAATCAATGAGTTGTTCTCTAGAGGGATGCCTTGCCACAGATGCCTGAGGGGGATGATGTATTTGACTATAATTTGCCTGAGGCCTGAGAGGCTGGCCCATCTGTCCATTACTCAAAGGCATCTAAGAAAAACATGAATTATCTTTAAAATGACTAGTAATAATGTTGTATTACAAGCACTTGGATTTTTTGGAGCAAATCAAATGAACTTAAGTTTTAATATTATACACCACTAAATACTGAATTACTAAAATTACTAATTTTAAGCCTTCCAAAAGAAACAAAGTTATTAATGTCTTAATTTTAAACTTATGTGCATATTTACTGATTGAATCCACTAGCAAACTTTCAAATGAAAGCCTCATCTTTAAAACTTTTATCTATTGATATACATATAACAAAATTTTATATACTAAAAGAAAAATAAACTTAAGTTAGTCTATTAGAAGGGTATTCTTGGGGCTGGAGAGATGGCTCAGCGGTTAAGAGCACCGTCTGCTCTTCCAGAGGACCCGGGTTCGATTCCCAGCACCCACATGGCAGCTAACAACTGTCTATAGTTCCATTTCCAGGCAAAACATCAAGGCAAATAAATAAGTAAATAAAGTTAAAAAAAAAAAAAAAAAGAAGGGTATTCTTTTCTCATACCAAATCATAACATACATACACAAAAGGTATATGTAATTATGTTTTTTTCTCAAGAAAAAAAAATACTTCAGGAGTGTAGTTTTTTCTTAATTTGAATATATTTTCTAACTTTAATTCTTCATTTTCAGAAGTAACAAGTCAATTCAGCTATCTACAAAGAAACTAAGTAACTTATTCCTTATGCATATGTGCATTATCAGTAATTTAGGCTCTTTAAGCATTAATTTTATGGAATATTAAAAGAAACTCCAAGAGTTAAATGCTGATGATCTATTTTATTTCCCACAAAGAAACACCACTAATTGTTTTGAGATTATTAGTTTGCTGCTAATGAACTACCTTTAATACCTACCTACATGAATTAAAAACTGAACCTAAACTTCAGATTTGGGGTTACATTTGTAATGAATAGCTTATTCTATTCTGTAAAGAATATACCTAAAAAGAGCCTACATTCAAAAATGTTCACATGTAAAAACTTTTACACAGAAGAGGAAATAAATGCTTTCATTATTCAATCATTTAAATTTCTTTGTTGAGTAACAGAAAAGCATTTCTGCCCAAAAGATAATTAGTAGAAAACCAAATTATCCAAAAATAGAAGTTTGGTAAATGTTTCAGAACTGTATGCCATGAACTTGAATCCTGCTAAAGATACAAAAAAGGTTTGAGGCTGAGGAAGAAAACTATACTCTGAAGTTAAAGCAGGTGTATGCATGCCATGGCAAATGCAAAAATCAGACAACTTTCCGGGGTCTGTTCTCCTTCTACTGTGCAGGTTCCAGAGATTGCCATTATGTTGTCAGACTCAACGACAGCTGCCTTTATCCACTGAGCCACCTTTCTTGCTTCACTTTCCCTGACGTTGTAGCCTGCGATCTTCCAGCAGTGGGTTTTAAGTGCTAGGACACAGACATGTGTTACTACACTGAGTTTAGCTCATTCTGAGAAGCTGCTGATGACATCTGTCTAAATCAGTATTAAACATAAAAAGTGTATTAATACAATGCCTCATAAAATTAAAAAAAAGTGTTAAGAACTAAGGTGTAAGGTGCATGTTAAAAAGAAAAATAAATTGAATGGTAGCTTTCAATTAAAAGGAAAGGAATAAAATAAATAAGCATGTATGAGCTTATATATCAGATGCCTACCCTCAAGAGCAATAAGAGTTGTAGATAATTAATATGACTCATAATTATATTTGGTTACTCTATAGGGCCTACCCTCAAGAGCAATAAGAGTTGTAGATAATATGACTCATAATTTTTTTTTTTTTAAAACTTTATTTATTTATTTATTTGCCTTGGTGTTTTGCCTGGAACTGGAACTACAGACAGTTGTTAGCTGCCATGTGGGTGCTGGGAATCGAACCCGGGTCCTCTGGAAGAGCAGACGGTGCTCTTAACCGCTGAGCCATCTCTCCAGCCCCAATATGACTCATAATTATATTTGGTTACTCTATAGGTATGTAACTGGTTAAAACAAAAATAGCTGAGAGAGAATGAGAAATATCTCTGGCACTACCACAAATAATCTGTACATTTTTTTCCTACAAAAGGTCTTTCAATAGATTTCTAATTCTATCTAAAGATTTTCAAATGTTTTTAATTAACAATAAAATATTCTAGAATGCACAATTTAAGCCAAAGTCATTGTCTAAATCTCAAAATGGGTTTATTATCAAGAATGTCAATTCTAAAATAAGCAGGTGGGACTACAGCAAGCAATGTAACTATAAACTGGTTCTCTAGTGTGAAAAAAAATCATAGAATAAACACAAATAGCAAAGTCAAATCCTATCTTGTATTTATAAATAAATTAAGATGATTCTACATAGTGAAAATCAAGAAAGGGCTTTAAGAAATATTTTCAAAGTACACATGAGATTTCAAATTCAAACACTGAGAAAGCACAGTAAGCTCAAAGACTGCTTTGTTTATTGCTGTGACCACCTACTTTTGTCAGGCTGTCTGGAGGGTCTCTGTGACTAAGTGCACCTGATGAGTAGTTCTGTTCTCCTGAAATCAATCTATCATCTTGGCAAGAATCTCCTGGACTGCATGTCTGGGGATGCTTCAAATGAGGAAGAAAAAAAGTAAACAAATAATAAACTTTAAGATGTGGAAAAAAACGATGATGATGCATGAAAGAAGATTAAGAAAGAAATACTGCTAGACTGCAAAATGAGGAAGACTCAAGTCAGATACTATAATCATCACTCCCAACAGTTTCTTTAGCTTCCTTCAAAAGTATGTGGCAGGACATTTGTTCCTGTAATGTGTAAAACAAAATTATAAAGACAGACATTGTTAATCTTTATACATTTACCATTTTATGTTTTTTCCTTTTAGCTTCATTTATACTCATAACTTAACTTTACTCAGTATTTTAGCCAGTAATTAAAGCTAATTCTCTCCAATTTTAAGAGCAACTAATATATTATTGTTAAGCACTATAGAGTATTTTTGATGAAAAGAAAATGAATTGGTATTGCTTTGGTCTCATGAAACTACCCAGAACTCCCCTTAATTACAATATCAATAAATATGAATATCAATAAACCTACTGTATAAAACTTGCTGTGCCATAATTCTGTCACATTAATATTGGCTCAATATTTTAAAGAAACCATTTTAAACACTTCAAAATTAACTAATTCATATCTCCGCATGCTAAATATTTTCTTATTACAGTTTAACATGATAACTTTAGACAACAAAATAAATCTAAATGTCATTATTCCTAATTATTATTATTATAAGTATGATAGGAGCAAAACATCTATATTCACCTTAAGTTAATTCTAAGCACACCTAATTTAGAAAATAAAGCATAGTAAGTTGTTCTGTTACTTTCAATCTTTCAAAACAGTATATGCTTAGCAGCAAAGAAATATAAATTTTATATTGAAAAATAACTCAAAATGCACTCCAATATACCATGGGATACATACAATTTTAAGGATTTATAACTTAATATTAAAAAGTAATATATGCAATAGACCTATCATGTCCAGTTAGTTGCTAGTTCAAAGCACGGTTTAGTAATTTTTGTTGTGATTTTTATCTAATTTTGTCTACTAATAGCATGTATTTCATTTTTCTTCTCCTCTTGTGATATATGTTTAAAATATATAATCATCAACATAGCTCAAAGCTAGAAACTTAAACTCCAGCCTAAAAAGACAACTAGGCTTATGCACTCTTTAAAAAGAACAAGCATACCATGAATGAAAAACCAAAATTCAAAGTCTGTATAGACTTTAAATCTTAGAAAAGTAAGGGCAAAATATCTTTGGAAGTGTTCTAGATGACTATGAATGGCAAAGATTCCCCAGGTAATGAAGCCACTTGAGGTCTGCTGCTGTCAAAAGGCTGGCTCAGCAGTCACCAGTCTTGTTTTCTGTCTAACTAAGAAGTTCAAAGAAACCAAGTCATAGCAGAGGGAAGGCTCAGAGCAGCCACAGTAAACTGAATCCAGGAAACTGCTCCTATAGCATAACAGAGAAGAGTCAGGATGAAAGAGGGAGGGGCCTGAGAAACAAGTGGAAAGCCTAGAACAATCAGAGTCAAAATGGAAATAAACTTCGAAAAGAAATAAAAATAAGGTTGTAGAGAAGAAAAGTCTTTCAGGGCAGAGAGGACTTTACTTGGAGGCTGTGTTAACACTGTAATTAAGTCCTTCCTGAGCCATGGCAGACTTGTACGACTTACTCTTAAACTTTCACTAGATAATAAATCTTTTACCACTAATGACCATGATGAAATATGTTCAATTAAGATTTGGATTTTTCCTTTCTGCTGATACTTTTACAACTTCTTCAATCTCTTATTTAGTCACTCAGTGAAATATGATTAAACTTTGATGCATACAGTGCTTTTTATTGGCTGATTGTTTTTTTTTAAAACTTCATTCATTCATTTATTTATTTATTTATTTATTTATTTATTTGCCTTGGTGTTTGTCTGGAACTGGAACTACAGACAGTTGTTAGCTGCCATGTGGGTGCTGGGAATCGAACCCGGGTCCTCTGGAAGAGCCGACGGTGCTCTTAACTGCTGAGCCATCTCTCCAGCCCCTATGGGCTGATTCTTAATTATTGAACCTATTAAATAATACCTAGTTAAATCATTAACTTATGACCAAAGAAACTGGAGACAGAAGTTGTAGAATTAAGTCACAAAGAACCCAGAAAACACACAGATTTCAAACTCACAGAACCTTTTCCCCTGGAAACTTTGAGACACTTAAAATCTGAATTTTCTCACATGTGTACTAAAAGTACTAGCCTACTGTCGGTACTCACTCGAAAAATGTGCCCACCAGAACCTCTTCCGTCTGCAACACTCAGGGCAAGGCTGCCCTGGCTGCCATGCAGATCCCTAGAGCTGCCATAGTGAGAGCTGCTTACAGCAGTAAGAGTGGAATTAAAGGACCTTGACAGCATACTCTGAATAAAGAAAGGGTAGATTTACAGAAGATTAGTGCAGCATGCAAAATCCACAAGACATGTTATGTACACAGATTTATTTTTCAAGTAACCCCACCCATACCACAAACAAGTATCATGCAACACTGAATTCAGAGCCAGAAAGAAATTGATAGATACAGCCATATAACAACACACATACATATAAAGAGCATGGGTAATCATAATGCTTAATCACCTGCATAAGAACCAAAAAAGTACAAGAATATAGTTGCTTTTTATTAGACACTGAAATAGAAAGTGAGCATATACCCAGGTGTGCATATATTTACATAAAGTTGTATATAAGCAAATTTCTCATCATCAGATGAATTTACCAGCAACCAGTAATTCTACATCTTGAAAAATAACTGTAGAATGTAACCTTAAAAAAGATTTTATTATTTTATTTTTTTTTAAAGATTTATTTATTTATTATGCATACAGTTTTACAGAAGAGGGCACCAGACCTCATCATAGATGGTTGTGAGCCACCATGTGGTTTTGCTGGGAATTGAACTCAGGTCCTCTGGAAGAACAGCTAGTGCTCTTAACCTCTGAGCCATCTCTCCAGCCCCAGATTTTATTATTTTTATTTATGTACATGTGTACATATGTGCAGTATGTGAGTGCCCACGGAGAACGAGAAGAGGGCATCAGATCACCTGGATCTAGAGATATAAAAGGTTGCGAGCCATTTGACATAGATGCTGAGAACAAAACTTGTGTCCTCTGTAGAGTGTTTGTCAAACATTGCTTTACAATAATTTCTCATTCAAATAAATGGTTATTTCATTCTGGAATTAGTGGTGGTCCAATGATAGTATCCTTCTACAGTTTGGGTTTTCATGAAGACTCCTGTATTTTGACCCCCAAATTAAAGGTGCACCTTAATAAATACACTTCTTATTTTCATCATTCCTAGACTTATTATTAGCTGCTAGTTTTCAATGGGGATAAGGCTTGATGGCTAAAACAGGAAAAGCACTTTTTAGGCATTAATTTTTATCAAAATAGAGAAATAAAATAATAAGCATTTACATGTTATTCTTAGGAAATATATGCCTTCTCTAGATTTTGAAGTTGATAACTAATACCATGAAATAACATATACTTTCAAAAGGAAAGAAAGACCTATAAAATTATGACTCCTTATTTTGTGGATTCTAGGGTATTTATTTTAACATGCTAACTCGATCAAATGCCAGGTACAATGTCCTAGGCACTGTTGCTCAATATTGTTGATGGTTATCTAATAGCAAGAAAACAGGGCTGAGTGTTATCCAGGCCTTAGCCTTCCTAATGCTGTAAATCTTAAGACAGTTCAACTCACGTTGTGGTAACCCCCAATCATAAAACTGTTTTCATTGCTACTTCAAAGCTGTAATTTTCCTACTGTTATGAATCATAATGTAAATATCTGATGTGACACCCCCAAGGGGTCATGACACACAGGATGAGAACCACTATCCTAGATGAATGGATTTTATCTAACAATAAAAAAAAATAAGACAATTACTACTTTGTTTTAATAATAATATGGCTTGGAGTACTTCATATCTGATTTTTTTTTTTTTTTAATTTTTTTTTTAAACTTTATTTATTTGCCTTGGTGTTTGCCTGGAACTGCAACTACAGACAGTTGTTAGCTGCCATGTGGGTGCTGGGAATCGAACCCGGGTCCTCTGGAAGAGCAGGCGGTGCTCTTAACCGCTGAGCCATCTCTCCAGCCCCCATATCTGATTTTTAAAATTACACTCTGAAAGAAAAAGGTTTGGCTAACCTTGAACTCACAGAGACCCATCTACTTATGCCTCCAGAGTGCTGGGATTAAAGACGTGCTTCACCACCTAGCTTAATTCCTTTTCAAATTTTCCTTCTTAGTTTAATTAAGTCGGTGGTAATATTTTCAAATTAAAATCTGTTTTATGTGTTTAAATTCCTAGTACAATTTTTTTATGGATAAAGGATAAGGTTATAGCTAAAAGGTCATAAAATATGATGAGAAATCCACATGCTTCAATAAACTATTATCTACTGTGCAAAGAAAAAACTCTAATCCTCAAAAGGTAAGGGAAGCATTTTCCTATGCTGCCTCTTCCACCTTGAATTAGTCATGTGTGCATGTGCACATGCACAGGTGTGTAAGGAAGGAACAAGAGTCCTTTACCATCCTGCAACATCTTGAACCAATTCTTTGAAGTTTATAGCCTAAATCTTGTTGCTATTAAAGTAGCTAATTAGTAGCATCATTATGAAGCACTTATATTGCCTATGTATGTTACCATTCTCATATCTAATGAAAAAATGCCAGACTACAGCATAAAATAGTTTCTATAAATAAAAAAGGGCAACTTTCAGAATCTTATGTAATGCTTTTAGACTATTTCTGAATACAAAAAAAGTATGCCTTTGCACTATAATAAAGGCTAGAAATAATTGTATGCCATATTATCACATTAAATTCAATTAACTCAAAACCAAGTAAGTTATATTTTCCAAATCTTCCCACTGCACCACAATGTTTTAAAAACTCCATTTTCAAAACTATTTGGATTAAAAAACCAAGTTGATGAACAAGTCAAGTTTTAAAATTTCTTTCTTTCATTCATGACTAAAAATATTTTAAATTAGTGGGGATACAGGTGCTTGTACCACCAAGCCTACCTCTGGGATGCCTCAAGTTTTCCTCTGACCACTGTGTACGTGCATACACGTGTACACACACACTCATACACACTAAATATAATTTAACCATTTAAAAAATTACATTAAAGTATCTTTCAAATTCATCTCTACAAAAGATACGATCTTAAGTACAATCAATTCATGCTGAACATATTTGCCTGGGAAATCCTAAAATGCCCCTTTTATCATTATCTACCCTCAGTTTATAACAAAAAATGGTTATGATTCACTGTATCACACTGAAAATTTCCTCATAAGCTTAATTATTCCTTTCCTGCCACATAACAGAGATTATTCTGGGCCAGTTACTTGGCTGTTTTGACCCTCAATGCCCTTCATAAAATGTGCTGGGAATGTTTGTATGCTGTAAATAAAGGAACTGTTTTGGCCTATGTTGGGTGCCAAGTAGGTGAAGGAATCAGATAGGCAGGAGAAGGAGGGTGGAGTCAGACAGACTCGCCAGCGGCCAAAGAAAAAACATGTAAGGGACCAAGGTGAGTTAGGGGCCATGGGCCATGTGGCAGAACAGATTAATGTAAATGGACTGAATTAAGATGAAAAAGCTAGCCAGCAATGTGCCTGACACATAGGCCAAACAGGATGAAATTAATAAAAGCATCTGAGTCATTTTGGGGGGAGAAAAGAGGCCGTGGGCAGGTCAAACCTCTGGCCCATATAGGGTTGGAAACCTTGTACAACAATGAAATGTGGTGCTATAAAGAACTATAGGCAATTGAGGAAAGGAGGGAGTTGGAGAGGTGGTCTTCCCCAGAAAAGAGCACACCAACTGAGTACGTGTGTACACATATATGTGTGCAGTAACAAATTACAAAGAGACATGACTTTGAAAGAGTGTATGGGATGGCTTGAAGAAAGAACAGTAGAGAAAATACCATTATATTACACATATATTATAATTTCCAAAAACTCTTAATGTGGTGATGAGAGTATCTTAAGATTCTATGTAACATTAGAACTAGTTTACACAAGAGAGCTACACTATGCCTCCCAGCACTGTGTGAGCATTAGTAAATTTAACTGTTAGAACATTGTCTTTTTTAACTCAATCCACACACTATCAATTTTTCTTAAAAATAAATCTCTAATCCAGCCAAGGTGAAGGTCTATGTCTCTCTCCTTTTATTTTGGAAACAGGGTATCATACAGCTCCAGTAGACCTTGAGCTACTATCCCCACCTCGGCCAAGTGCTAAGATTACAGAGGTTTACAGCTGGTGAGAAACTGTTAATATCTCCCTTTCCTTCCCTCTGCTCAGCTATGAACTTGAATCCAGTTTTCTAGTTTCCTTTCTTACAAGTCTTTTATTTCATTAATCAACTGAGTTAACTGTTGATTTTCAGGACATCACTATAAAACAACTGTCAGATATTTTCTAAGAAACTGTGTATCAAATTTCTTTTTTTTAATTTCTGAATAAAGTCTCACTTTTTATCCATGTATCCCCTTGTTCAAACTCCCTTCCCCCTCCCACCCCAAATTTCTAAATAGGTATTTTATGCAATAGAAAACAGAAAAGCTAAAAGGCACATTCAAAAATGAGCTTCTTATTTATTCAAGTACAGACACACTTCTATCACAAAGAATAGTGGGAGAATAGGCCACTTAGAATGTACACTACATGAAGTAAGAACCTCCTTTGTACCAGTTAGCCCTCCTTTATCTCCTGGAACAGAGAAACCCCCAATAGCCACCAACGCAGAGCACAGACCCTCACGTTTGTCCTTATCCACAGCGACTACAGAATACTCAACTACAAACAAACTTTCAGGATGTCTGCTTGAAAAGTATTTTGAATTCACTCCTCTATCTCAGTCCTATTGATAAATACTTCATTTATTCTCCTCAGTGTCTGAAACAACCTCTTTGACAATAGTCTTTCTTCTAAAATCCACTTCTTGTGGAGCAAAGTTTATTATAAATTAGAACCATGTTCCTCTTCATCTCAGCTTAAGAAATTTCCAAACTCCCAAGAAAATGAGCACAAATTCAAAAAGCCTCAACTGTGTTAGAGAAAATAGGAGAAATGAAGCAGCTGACAGATGATAGCTAAAAACTAACAATGACAGGCTGAGGATTAACACAACTGGATAAACGGCAATAATCATACTTTATGCATTTTTCTTTAAAATATTTAGCTGTATTTAAAGTACATTATATACTGAGTATGTAGAGAAACAGTAATTTTAAAAATGAAACTCAGAAATACAAAACTGAGTCTTAATAAAAAGATCTTTGGGTGGGAGTGGGAAAGGAACGCAAGGTCTCTCTATGTAGCCCAGGTTAGCTTCAAACTGGTTATCCTTCTACAGTGGCCTAAGTACTGCAGTAAAGATGTATGATACCAGGTCTGGCTTAAAGATTATACTTTATACATTTGGGCCACCTAACAATGTACCCTTTCAAAAGACAAAGATTTACAAATAAGGTTAGATGAACACAAGCATTAGTTATTTTATCAACATTTCCAAGTTGCACTACAGCCACAAAAACACTCAGCTGAGTTGTTCAAGTACATCAGAGATGCAATCCATCAAAGTCAAGAATAAATGTCATGCCAGTCATCTGTGTCAGTCATGCTGTTAGTCCATTTAAAACAGACTGGAGAAAAAAAGTTTTTTGATGAAATAATTGCATTTGCAAATATATTTTCTGTTATTTTAGTAATTATACAGTGCGCTGGTATTTTCTTACAATATTTTCATAATCATCACTGGCAGTGATCAGTTCAGAAAACACTGAACATGGTTGTGCATATGTACTGTATCTAGTGTGTGTGTGTACAGGCTAAAAGAGACATAAGCATAAGGAGACTACATGGCTATCAGACTCTGAGGTTTAAGAAAGCAGCCTGCACAACCGTCTCACTTCTCCTG
This sequence comes from Sigmodon hispidus, assembly GCA_004025045.1. NCBI lineage: Eukaryota > Metazoa > Chordata > Mammalia > Rodentia > Cricetidae > Sigmodon > Sigmodon hispidus. The sequence goes on from PVIH01013462.1 coordinate 23,505, forward strand.
GCTTGAGTCTAAATATACAACTCTTTCAACAACAGGGAAACATACCTAGACTACAAGTAGATAATAATTCAGACTGTTTTATTTCACTGATTAAAAACAAATGATGAACCATTACTAAGGAAAATAAATAATTCACAAAGAGAATTTAAAAAAAAAAAAAACCACGTTCAATTACCTTTTCTAACTTTTTGGCCTCAATATGTCGAAGTACTTGTTCTCGCCAGTCATGAGGAACTTTACTTTTTCCTGGAGGATCTAATAAAGAATGTTCAGAACCAACCCTTGCATTTGGTCTTTTTGAAGGGCTAGTCCGTGAGTAATTGAAATCACTAACTGACATAGTTCTCTCTGGAATTTCATTAATAGAGGGGCGGGCACTCTGAGGCCTTGCTGTATTTGGGCCGTCAATGCTGTATGCTCGTGCAGAAAGAGGTCTCTGCGATCCTGACATCACTGGTGTTCTTCCCACTGAATGTAACTCTCTGTATGATAAATAATCTCCTTCAGAAATCTGAGTACGCCTCGTGAGACCAGGATCACCAAGATTTATAGAAGCTGCTGAAGAAATACTACTCTGTCGCTGAACTGCAGTCCGAGTCACTGATGGAACTAGCCGATCATTTGGGGAGCTGGCCCACATTTCTCCATGCCTGGCTGGAGCAAGTCTCTGGTGTAAATGATATGCAGTATTGGCTCTAACATTGTTATGGTTAGAGAAATTCATATTGGCAGAGTGCTTTGCGTAACTGTAATTTTCTGCACTCTCTGATCTAGGAAGGCGCTGTGGAGGAAAACTGACAGGATCTATTTGAGAATTCTGTTTAGGGTGCCACAAAGTGTCTTTGACAGCAGCAGTGCCACTGTATTGGACATTGTACTGTGGAGGACCATATAGTTGAGGTGTAGACTGTGGGCCAGTTACTGTGGGTGTTCTTATTATATCTGGATCTTCAGGGTTATGATTTGAATCAAATTTAAAAACCGCCTTTGTACCTGACATTAAATCAGAAGATGAGGAAGAAGCAGTGAACACCTGAAGTGGCTGGTCATACAGCAGTGTAGCAGACTTGCTCCTGACTATGTTCTTCCCATCCATGGCGGATGTGATTTTCACTGATGCACTTGGCGGCTGAGGATCGTCATCACTAAGAATGTCATAAATCTTTAAGCCTCCAGTCTCCATGTTAGTTATACTATGTGATTTCACAACAGGTCCAACTGGACCACTTCTCTGAGGAGAAAGATCTTCAGTGCTTTTAGAAATACCCACATCAGCAGAAGGGGAGTTCTGTGGTTCAATCTTACCAGAAGACTGTGGAACTTCCTCAGAAAGACCATTTATCTTATTTATGGATTCCAAATTTGAATACTTATTTCCATTTTCTATGTGCTGAGCTTCACTTTTAGAATGAATACTTCCAAGCACTACATCCTGTGTCTTTGATCTTTCCATTATTTCTGCCTGGAATGTATTATTTGTCATAAGTTTATTAAGATTCATGTTGATATGGTCTAACTGGTGAGATTCGTCAGATGCAACTTTTGAGTCATCTTTTTCAATCAGAACTAGTTGCTCTTCAATATTCAAATCATACTGAGGCAACTTAAAATCCTTTTTGTCATTAACTTTGAACTTTTTTCCAGGTGAACTGTTTAAAATATCTCCATTTTGTAAAAGGCTGTTAAAATTTTCATCTTCTTGCCTAAAATAAAATATTTTTATAAGAAAGTAAAAAGACAATTTTTCTTGGTAACAAAAGTCATTAGTAATTATTTAATATATAGCTAACACAAGTTAAAAGAATAGAGTTCCAGATGGAGACCTTAATTATAATATACAAGTATCAAAATATCACTATAATCTATTGATATGTACAAATTCTGTGTTCTTATATCAATTAAATTAAAGTTAAAAAACTTTCAAGTAGAGATTTATATTAGAGATAAGTAAAATAGCTAAAAGTCATCAATAACATCAAGATTAATGCTATACAATAATCCTTTTGTATACTGTAAAGATTTGTCACTCAAACTGGTTTAATAAAAAGCTGACTGGCCAGTAGCCAGGTGTATAAGCTAAGCAACAAAACTAAGGATGCTGGGAAGAAGAAGGGTGGAGTCTGAGGAGATGCCAGTAGATGCAGAGGAAGCAGGACATGTAGAAAATGAGGTAACAATCCATGAGCCACATGGCAGAGGGTATATAAGAAATGAGGGTTAATTTAAAATACAAGAGTTAGCTAGTAACAAGCTTGAGCTATTGGCTGAGCACTTATAATTAATACTGAGTCACTGTGTTGGTTATCTGGGGAGTGACTGAGGGGATACAGAAAAACTCTGCCAGATAAATTTTCATCAATATGTTCAATCTAACTTGTTACAAAACTGGTTACTAGGGCTAAGCTGAGAACACGAACAGAATGGTATATCTTCTGTGTCATTTCACAAATATGCTAAAACTTTAAATGCTTCAAGGTGGGAAGGCTATATTCAGAGTCATACAGTAACTTGAATGATTAAGAAAATGGCATAGGACTATATAAGTAATTCTGAAGCTTTACATTAACTGCATTAATAATAGGCTACCATTCTTAATAAGTGGTAATTAAATCCAAATATATAAACAATTAAGTTAAACTAAATCACATAAATACATAAATTCATACAGGGATCAAAAGAAAAACTACATAATCATTATTCTGTAGTATATGTATTTGGCAAATATTTCAAAAATGAATCATTCTAAAACTATAGAAAATATTTTATTTCTACCTGGTACAGAACAAATGTATCTAGTCCTTGGCACTACATGAAAATTACAGTTCATTATTTAAAAAGCATATAAAAGGTACCGTTATACTCCTTACTTAACACCCTTACTTTCTTACATAAAAGGATGATATATACCATACTACTTTCCAACAATAACATTAGCGAAGTTTCATAATTCAACAAATTTTCTTTAACATGTAAAGGTTTGTAAAAATTGGTATTTTACTAAGCCTATAGCACAAAATTAGGAGAACAGATTATATAATATCTGAGATCATATTCAGGAAGAGAATTAGTCTTTTTACAATTAAGTCAAGTAATTTTTACTTAAATATGTCTGCAACTTAAGAACAGTTGAACTCTAGTCATGATTTAAAATATCTGTAAAAGCAGAATGTGGGTCAGTAGAAGCCTAAATCTTTCAATCAGACTTCTAGACAATAGACTGAATCCACAGTTGAATAGCTTTGTCTCGTTTTGATCTTACTCTGACAACCAAGTTAGTTTGTTTCTCTCCCCTCCTCCCAAGACAAAATTTCTCTGTGTAGTTTAGCACTGTAGACCAGGCTGGCTTGAACTCAAGAGATCCTCCTGTCTCTGCCTCCCAAGAGTTTGGATTAAAGACAACCAAGTTTCTTGAAAGCTTAAGTAATAAAATAACTTTTAAACTTGCATTACTAACTTTTATTTGGTAAAAGACTTTAAATTTACATACAGTTTTCTCTCAAAAGAGCTTTTCTACAAAAATGAGGCCAATATATAGCACCAAACAAGAGTACTTCAAAGAACCCTTCAATGGCACCTTCATGGCATTTCCATGGTGGTCTGAATGAGAAATGCCCCACATAGGCTCATGTGTGGGCAAACTCGGTCACTAGTCAATGATGTTATTTGGGGGAACATTTAGGGCATGGAACCTTGCTGAAGGAAGCATGTTACTTCCTGGTTACTTGGAACCAGCTTTAAGAACTTATAGCCTTGCCTCATTTCCAGTTTGCTCTCTGCTTTCTAGCTATGACTGGAGATATGATCTCTCAGCACCTGCTGCCATGACTCTCCCACCATTAAAAACTCTCCCTTAGGAACCATAAACACAAATAAGCTCTGTTTCCCATATATTATGTTTGATCATGGTATTTTCTCATGGGAACAAAAAAGAAGCTAAGACAGAAATTGGCAGCAGGGAGTGGGGTCGCTGCTGTAAAGAATCTGACCAGGTTGTTTTGGAGGAGTATATAAGATTGTTAAAGCATATAAAAGATGCTACTAATTAATGTGGGGTGAGGCATCAAGGGTCCATCTCAAGCCGTCAAAACTTGCCAATGACATCTATGGCATGAAAATGTAAGAGTGAGGTAGCATGGATTCCTCCTATACAGTTTCAGAGAGCCACTGAGGACAGGGAAAGTCTGACAAGGGAGGAGTTACTGTGAATCAGCCATGAGAGGCCATTGTGTAAAATAGTGAAAGCAAAGCCTGGGTCACACTAGAAACTCCAAACTGTTAAGAGACACCAGAGTCATAAGACATCTACCAAGAGCTGATTACAGAGATATGTATACAAAAAGAGAGATAGGCAAGGGTCACAAAGCTCTACAAGCAGAACTTGGCATTGGACATGGAGATGTAGGATTTGGAGTTTGCTCTGCTGAGTTCTGGTCTTGCTTTGGTTCAGTATTCCCTCACTCTATCCTTATTCCTCTCTTTTGAAATGGTATGGTATATAAAGTCTGCAGGAAGTGGTTTTTTTTTTCTTAAAAAAAATTTTATAGGTTGAGAGTTCACAGTTAAGAGACTGTTGAATCTCGGGGGCTGGAGAGATGGCTCAGTGGTTAAGAGCACCGTCTGCTCTTCCAGAGGACCCAGGTTCGATTCCCAGCACCCACATGGCAGCTAACAACTGTCTGTAGTTCCAGTTCCAGGCAAACACCAAGGCAAATAAATAAATAAAATAAAGTTTTAAAAGACTGTTGAATCTCAAAAGAGACTTAATACTTTTGAACAATATTAAGACCATGAGAACTTTTAACACTGGTTTAAATGCATTTTGTATTATGATATGGCCATGAGGCTATGGAGGGCAGAGAATGGAGCACTGCTAGAAGGAGTATATCACTAGGAGTAGGCTTAAGAATTTAGTCCTCACTCCACTTCCAGTTTGCCCTTGCTGCTTTCTGCATGTGGCTGGAGGCGGGACTCTCAGTTTTCTATTCCTGCTGCCTGCTGTCCTGCCTCCCTGAGCTTTAAAGACTCTCCTCTGACACTGTGAGCCAAAACAAACTATTTCTTACACTGCTTTTGGTCATGGCACTTTATACAGCAACAGGATGTAATTAACACGATTTCTAAGAATAAAAGTAACTCTTTCAATCTGAACTTCCTCAAATTGTCTGTTTATATGTTCTAACACCACAAGTATTTAAGTTTGTGCATTTCACCTAGAGATTAAGAATCTACTGTATTTTGCTGCTTCTTTCTGAACTAAGAAAAGCTATTTTAAAACAGAAGTATATAACCACTACTCAACAAATCAATTTTAAAATGGAAGAAATATATTGCCTAAGCCATTTGTATAATATTTGTGAAAACACCTATGTTTAGTTCTGTATTTGTACTATTACTTCTACTTATATAGTAAATAATCTTATTAATATGTTCACAAACCTGATTTTGGGGTTACTATCGATATGAGTTTGTTTCAGTGGAGAACAGAGTGAGGTGTCTTGACTACTGTCAGTATTAAGAGAAACTGAATCAGACATCCGAGACGGAGAAGAACAATTGCTGTTATTTTGATTGCTATTGTGTGTGACTTCATCTGATAAAGAGTCTGTATCCTTCCCATCATCTGAAACAAGAAAACATTTAAAAGCAATAATACATTCACTAAGAATTTATGGAAGGTTTTTGTGTTGATTCCACATACAAAAAGGTATCCCTGAAAATTAAATACTAAATATATACAAAAATTTACAACCTTCCTATAGTATCTGAGCAAGGAATTATTTCATATGCACATAGAATTTTTCAATCTATTTTGATAATAAAATTGAGCAATGTAATCAATACATAAACAAAATCAATGATTTTTCAAAGGTCAGCTTCCTTATTTCATACAAATGTTTAAAGATTTATTTTTATATGTATGTCTATGTGTGCATATGCATTTGAGTGAAATGTCCACAGGTCAGAGGTATCATTTTCCCTTGGAGCTGAAGTTACAAAGTAAGCCATCCAACATGAGTGCTGGGAACCAAACATGACTCCTCTATATTTCTCCAACCTCAAAAAACAACTTATCATAGAACTAGTATACCCCAACATAGCCATATAGCAGCTTATGAATTAAAGATATGTTTGTTTCTCTTACAAGCATTGCTCAAATGACCCAGAAATCTCAACCTCAAGGTACTTGAGTCTTGGTTTCTTAATTTATAAAAACACCATTAGATTGCCTTTGAAGTTCTTTTATGGGGCTAGTATGACACCTAACTGTTTAGCACAGTAAGCAACTGGTAAATAAAGTACTTAGTAGTTTCTAATTATCATTATAACCACCATGGTAGTATCATTAGTGCTATGAAGGCAACAGTTGGGATAAACATTTGGTAGAGATAATGCAAAGCTAGTACCAGTTGTTAAGAGGTGTGTGACAAGATAGGTATTCATTACAACTTACTTCATTTATAAAAGACTAGTATTTTCTTACATATAAGTTAGTTGGCAAAAACTGGGGAAGAGGGCATAATACCATTTTGGACTAGATAAGAATAAAATAATGTGTCTCATAAATATCATAACATATTACTATATCATAAATATAGTAATGTTAGTATTTTTTTGCTAAATCCTTCATGAATCTCATTGCAATTCAAATTTGTCATGCATATATGGATAAAATTAAGCACTTAAGAGTAACATATTAGAAGATAAGCAACAGAAATAAAATTATAATCTATAATTGTATCTCTTTAATATCCATGTCCTTACAAACAAAGTCTGCATGGGGGTAGAGGGAACCTACTGATATTTTTCTTTGAAAATGGGAAATAACATTTTTGGAATGGTAGTTTTAAATTTTGTTTTCAATATGTTTCAATAATGTAGCATTAAATAAAATTTACTCCCACAGAATTAATATGTCTTACTTAGGCTATTTCTAGGTTTAATGTTTTCCCTTTTGAAATCTAACCTTTTTTGTTATTACTAAGTGCTACAACTTTTGGCTGGTTAATCGAGGTCTCAATTAATGGGGGTCGCATCTCTGCCATTTTCATTTCTTCATCAGAAGAAAGTTCTTCAGATTCCTAGTTTAAATAAAGGAAGAAATATAAAAATTAAATTTTGGACTTTTCAAATGAATAACTCCACTATAAAAGATTGTAGGAAAAACAAAGCATATTACTAAGAACGTATACAAAACTGCTTTTAAAATGTAGTAGTTGGCAAAAATCTGCATGACTTAACTTCTTCAAGCACAGCCACAAACTATAGCAGTTACTAATAATATTAAAATATTTATGGTATCATTTTGGAACTGTTAATAGTTACTATGTGCCAGAACTATGTGAGGTTACAGGCAAACAAAAAAATGAAACCCCCCAAAAAAAGTCCTGTTTTTGAAAGAATTAATTTACAGGGAGTCCCTCAACAGAGTCTCTCCCTAATTGTCAAGTTTAATCTCTTAAGTATACTTAGCTTCTAAAATACCATCTAGGACAACATGCACATTGTCTGCTATCAATCTGAACTATTTTTCACTTATTTTGAAATCAGGATTGTTACTGTCCATGTTTAAGAGTCCTGGCTGTCCTAGAACTTACTCTGTAGACAGGCTGGCCTCGAACTCACAGAGTTCCTCTTGTTTCTGCCTACTGAGTGTTGCGATTAAAGGCATTCACCGCTGCCATCACCACCCAGCACTGTCCATGTTTTTACAACCAAATACACCACAGATGTTCCAGATTACCTACTATTGGTAGTGTCAGCAAGGAAAATGACCTGCCAACAACTATTAATAGAAAAATTTTAGTATCATATGGTATGCATGAAATCCAATCTCTTGCCTGCTAGATCATTCTTAGGAACTAAAATGAAACTAAAGAAAAGTCGTAACAAAACTGGTTCCCCTGAGGGAAAAAAAGCAGTACTAAGCACTTTTATGTCTTCATAAGTGCCATAATACAGGTATGAATAGGGACATGAACCAGCAAGTAAGCGAACTTGTTAGTCTTGCAGAGGACACAGGTTTATTTTCCGGCACTAACACAATAACTCCAGTCCTTGGCACACACACACAAAGAAACTGTTTAGTTTAATGAAATAGTTTGCTAATCTCTATTCACATCTTTAAAATGGATTTATTTTTATTGTCTGTGTCTGGGTGCCATGTGTGTGTAATACCCATGGAAGCCAGAAGAGGGTGTTGGAGCCTCTGGAACTAAAGTTAAGTGAAAACTAGAACCACCATGGAGTTCCAGCTAGGTATGGTACACAGCACCTATAAACCCAGCATGCAAGAGACCAATATACAGGAGGAATACCACAAGTTATACCAATGTAGGCTGCACAGTGAGCTCGGGACCATTTGGGGCTACAAACTGAGATCTAGTTTCAAAAAGTTTAGAGTTCCATGTCTGTTTAGCAATCTCTTGCTGAGCAAAAGTGTTTTGGCAATCCTGGTTTTCCTGTTATTCCAAATGAAACTGAGTATTGTTCTTTCAAAGTCTGTAAAAAAATTGTGTTGGGATTCTAGTGGGCAGTGCATTGAATCTGTAGAGTGCTTTTGGTAGAATTGCCATTCTTACTATGTTGATCCTACTTATCCAAGAACAGGGAAGATCTTTCCATTTTCTGATATCCACTTCAATTTCTTTCTTCAGTGATTTAAAATTTTTGTCAAGTAGAGCTGTTACTTCTTTGGTTATAGTTACTCCAAGGTATTTAATGCTATTTGCAGCTAATATGAAGGGTGTCGTTTCCCTTATTTTTCAGCTCTTCTATCTTTAGCGTATAGAAGGGCTACTGATTTCTTTGAGTTAATCTTGTATCCTGCTACATTCCTGAAGGTGTTTATCAGCCGTAGAAGTTCCCTGGTAGAATTTTGTGGGTCACTTATATATACAATCATATCATCTGCAAATATAATTTCACTTCTTTTCCAATTTGTATCCCCTTAATCTCCTCTCATTCTCTTATTGCTTTAGCTAAAACTTTGAGAACTATATTGAATAGATAAGGGAAAAGAGGACAGCCTTCTCTAGTTCCTGATTTTAGTGGGATTGCTTTAAGTATTTCTCCATTTACTTTGATGTTGGCCATTGGCTTCTTGTAAATCGCCTTACTATATTTAGATATTGTCCCTGTATTCCAGATTTCTCCAGGACTTTTATCATAAAGGAATGTTGGATATAGTCAATGGCTTTTTCAGCATCTAAAAATATGATCATATGTTTTTTCCTTCAGTTTGTTTATATGGTGAATGACATTTACGGTTTTTCATATGTTGAACCATCCCTGCATCTGGGATGAAGCCTACTTAATCATGGTGGATGATATTTTTCATATGCTGTTGTATACAGTTTGCCAGAATTTTGTGAATTTTTGCATCAATATTCATGAAGGAAATTGGTCTGTAGTTCTCTTTTTTTGTTGTGTCTTTGAGTGGCTTAGGTATTAGAGTAATTGTGGTGACATAAAAAGAGTTTGGCAATATTCCTTCAGTTTCTATTGTGTGAAACAGTTTGAAGAGTATTGGTAATAGCTCTTCTTTGAATGTCTGGTAGAATTCTGCAATAAAACCATCTGGACCTGGGCTTTTTTTTTTTTTGTGGGAGGCTTTTAATGACAGCTTCAATTTCCTTTAGGGTTATAGGTCTGTTTAGGTATTTAATCTGATCTTGATTTCATTTTGGTAAATGGTACCTGTCCAGAAAGCTGTCCATTTCTTCTAAGTTTTTCATTTTTGTGGAGTATAGATTTTCAAAGTATGACCTGATAATTCTCTGGATTTCCTGGGGGTTTGTTGCTATGCCCCCCTTTTCACTTCTGATTTTGTTGATTTGGATACTCTCTCTCTCTCTGCTTTTTAGTTAGTTTGTAGAAGTGTTTATCGATTTTGTTGACTTTCTCAAAGAACCAACTCTTTGATTCATGGATTCTTTGTATTGTTCTTTTTGTTTCAATTTTATTGATTTCAGCTCTAAGTTTGGTTATTTCCTACCATCTACTCTGTCTACTCCTTCGAGGTGAGTTTGCTTCTAATTGTTCTAAGGCTTTCAGCTGTGCTGTTAGTTCTCTAGTGTGGGATTCTCTAGGTTTTTCATATAGGCATCTAGTGCTATGAATTTTCCTCATAAGACTGCTTTCATTGTGTCCCATAGGTTTGGGTATATTGTGGATTCATTTTCATTAATTCTAGAAAGACTTTGATTTCTTTCTTAATTTCTTCCTCGACCCAGGAGTGGTTCAGTTGAGTGATGTTTAGTTTCCATGAGTTGGTAGGCTTTCTGTGATTTTGATGTTGTTGAACTCTAACTTTAGGGCCTGGTGGTCCGATATGATACAAGGAATTATTTCCATTTTTTTGCATCTATTGATATTCGCTTTATGACCAATTATGTGGTCAATTTTAGAGAAAGTTCCATGTGGTGCTGAGAAATATGTATATTCCTTTGAGTTTGGATGGAAGCTTCTGTAAATATCTATTAAGTCCATTTGCAACATAACCTCTGTTAGACTCCTTATTTCTCTGTTGAGTCTCTGTCTGGTTGACCTATCCAAGGATGAAAGTGGGGTATTGAAGAATCCCACTATTACGGTGTGAGAATTGATGTGGGATTTGAGCTTTAGTAGTGTTTCATTTACACCTGAGACACATACATTCAATAGATTATTATCCAGACATAGGAATAAGATGCAGCACTGAGAGATATCACAGAATGAAATTCAAGACAATATGCCTGTAAGATGGCTGAGTGGGTGCTTGACAGTATTAAAAAAAAAAAACATATTAAATGTTTGACACCATTTATACAAAATATCAAGAATAAGCAAATCTATACAGGCTAAGTAGTATTAGTTGCTTTGAGCTGAGGGTGATGCAAAGCTGAAAAGGGACAAAAATATGAGATTTCTTTTTCTTTCTATGGTTGTAAAAATATTCTGCAAGGAACTGTGCTTTACAACTTTGTAAGTTGTTTGAGCTGCTGAATTATATACTTTGAATCAGCAAACTGTGTAAGGTGTGTGGTATCTCTCAATAAAGCCTTTTAAAAAAGATCTCTAGCTTTTGTTTATTCAATATGATAAATTATATCTTATTCAGACACTGAACAAGAGTAACACATTCGGTGCTTACATAAACTAAATGACTGAGTATAGCTCTGACAACCATTTTCTGTTGTTTGTTTTTTGCACTGTGATAGGAATGGAATCCAGGGCTGTGTGTGGAAGCTATGACAGTACTATACCACTGATCTACATCTTTAACTTTTCATATTGATGTTACAGAAATAAAAGCAAAGTCTGGGGATGTAGATGAGAGGTAGAACATAGGCCTGTTATGGACAATATATTTGAGTTTGATACCCATTACCACAAAAAATAAGTAAAAGCAATTGTAATTATTCATTTTATACAACATCATAATCTAAGTCATTTACTTACAAATGCAAAAATTTGAAGTTTAAAGTGGTGAGTGATATTTTTAGTAGTTTGAAATCTTCCAAGAATTACAATATTATCTGCAATCATACCACTAGGCTTCTATTGTTAACATCAATGAAATGCTAAATTGGAAACTCTTATGATTACATCAGAATGAAGTCATACCTCAAAAACATCATCATGGTTAACGATATGCTTCAGGTTCCCAGACACTTTCATATTTGCAGTCACTGGTAAATTTCCAGGACTGGTCTCAGCTTCAGGTTCATTCATCTTCTGTACTGAATTCATATACTTTTCCCTTTCATCAAGTTTGCTTTTCATGGTAGTACTTTCTGAAGTCTACATAAAAGATAAAGACCTCATATGTTTTATGTCCATGTGTTAAGTATTAAGTATTATACAAACCTTAAGCAATAAATTAACTTCCGATTCTAAATTAATATTAAAAAAAAAACTGGTGGTGCAGGTCTTTAATCTGAGCACTCAGAGAACAGAGGCAGGCCAATCTCTGTGAGTTTGATGCCAGCCTGGTCTACAGAGTAAGTTCCAGGACAGCCAGGACTACTTCACAAAGAAATCCTTTCTCAGAAAACAGAATAAACAACAACAAAAAGAAACTGTGAACATATAAATTAGATTCACAGATAAAATGTCCATTTGGAGGTCAGGTGGTCCATAGAGAGTCATGATTATATTGAAATACATAATTTAGCACAAGTTGCCTTTTCTTTTAGAAGATTGGTGTCAAATGAGTCAGTTAATGAATCACTTTGCTGCTATGGAATGCACAGTGACCCTAATGACATGATTAATCTTCTATCTGAGGGTGGGTAGCACTGAGAAAAGTTCTGAAACGTTCAAAGAAAATGTCAAATTGTGCAATAGCAATTAATTAAAAATTAAAATAAAATGGATTAGTATGATGGAAATAGGAGGAAAGAGTATTTCCAGAATAATTCTCTGACAATCATTATGTCTTATTTGTTTTGATAATGACTTTTTAAAGTCTATCTTGACACTATCCTGAAAAACTAAACATTCTGTAGACAGAGAACCAGAAAATGAGCAACTGGGAATCCAAAAAGTTCACTTTACAATTTAGACATCTGAGAACAAAACTACATATTAAGTAGTAATATAATTAATTAAAATCACTGGCTCAATTGTCTCAATTTTTAGGTAATGTCAACTCCTTTCCATCATTACTTGAAATTGAGTTTCTACCTTCACACTCATATCCTTATTTACAACTTGCTGGTCTTCTTGTTTCATATCTCTCCCAGACTCTTCACTGGTCTCTTCATCTTTTAATCTATGGACAATGGTTTGAACAGTCTTGACCATATTCTTAAGCTCATCTGGGTATGGTGTTGGATATCTCTTTAAGTTTCCCTCCTAGAGAAACAAAAGAAACATCGAGTATTAGTATTTCCAACATCAATCTCAAAACCTAATGTATAATCCACCTGAACTTTTGAACATGTGGCTCATAAGCAGTGGAGACAGATAATGGATTTATAAAAGTTCTGCTTTCTCTTACACATATTTGAATATATAGTATATATGTATATATGTGTGTATACATATATTTATGTATTTCAAATTTAGTTGTTTTGTTTTTCCCTTTCTTTCTTCCAGTGCTGGGGATCCAACTATAGGTCTGTACATGACAGAAAAGAGCTCCACCAGTAAGTTATATCTGTCCCCAAAATGTACCTTTTAATGGCAGTTTTATACTACTCTCAAATTTTGTCATAGGTGAAATCATTTGGTTTAGTAAGTGCTTTGAGGGTACACAATAAACCCACAAATAGCATATTGTAGGTATATAGTGCAAACTTTAGTCAGCACATGTGAAGTAAAAACTAACAGACTCACCCTGGGGGGTGCCTCTCTTTCATCTTTGTCTTCATCACATTCAAATGCCACTTGGGCCCGCTGTTTCCTCTGTTCTTCCCACAATGCAGGGTTAAAACTCTCATTATCTGATATGAACATAACTAGAAGAAAGGAAAAGAAAAACTACTATATTTTACAATAATCACAGAAAACTATTACTTACTCATAATCTGTATTATAAAAACAAGTCTGTGGCAGTTAAGACTGGTCCAGGATATCAGCAACAAATTCCAAGGTAAGAAATAGGCATTGATTTTAAGATTTCTTTACTACAACCACTGCATCTTGTATTTCCCAGAAGCTGATTTAAGGTTTTGTTAGACTAGAAAGACTCATAAAGTTGCTAATGTAAACACTACAAATACATAGTTTTTGTGTAAACCCTAAGAATTTTAAGACAGTAAGGCTATCACCACATCTTCCAATTTTAGAATTCTTTTCAACATTAATAATTCAATAAGTATGGAGAAATATAAGAGTTCACTGGTAGAGTAAGTTATTTTGTTAAAAAATAAAATGAATTACTTAGGTGGCAATTTTATCTCTCTTCTAAGCATTATATACAATATAGATTACACTAAGGAAATAAAATATATTTTCCACACAAAAATGTTAGGACAGTTTGCATTTGATGTAAACTCATCATTCTTTATAATAAGTTATAATTTTAAAACTTCAAAGACTTATATAGGTTTTCTGGAATGGCTTAAAATAATTCTTTCAAACTAGGTGTGGTATGCATGCCTTTAATCCCAACACTTGGAAGGCAGAGCTCTGTGAGTTTGAGGCCAGCCTGATCTACAAAGTGACTTCTAGGACAGCCAGAGCTACATAGAAAAACTCAACCAACCAGCCAATAAAAATTCATTCAACAATTATACAAAAGTTATACAATACAAAATAAAGTCAAGACTTTTGTCCATTAAAAAGATAACTCTTACTCCAAAGGAAAAAAATATGGAGTAGAGGAAAGCAAATATGCTCCAACACATACGCATGTACACACACACGCCCAGCAACAAAAACCAGACACCTAACCCCGAAGATTGTCAAGCACCCAAATATGGCCAATGTAAATATGTGTGCAAAACATATTCAATACTCAGTGTTCCAAATTATGACATGTCAAATCCTTGTTTGGGTTTTCTTTTCCTTTGTTAATTACATGTTCATACTAAAAATGCTATAAAACAAACAATAGGATTGACACTGTGTGTGTGTGTAGTTTTATTTTGTGTTTTGTTTTAAAGACTCCCCACACACACAGTTAAAATTATTGGTTTGAATGACTGAAAAAAATTAATTCTCATCTTTACAGATTTCTTTCATCATATACACCATGTCATCAATTGCTTCTGACTTTTATAGTTTACAGTGTTTACTCTGTGGTCATATTCAGAAAGGTTTCTGCTAGCTCCTTCTCTAATTTGTCTAAACTGAGTGTTTGCAACCACAAGTATATATGCCTTGATCATTTCTTTTACTTTTTGTTATTTTCATGATGCAAATCCACTTGTCCTTCTTTATCCAGCCTCTATTTCAGATTACTTTTTATTCTGATTCCTTCTTTTAAAGTATGATTGTTGGGATAAGGAAATGCTATTCAAATTTTGATAGAAAGAACAGAAGTGGCCTTGGGTTTATTTTGGCATTTGTGTTAAGGTGGTAGGTCTTTGTTGTAAGGTAATATGTAAATTTGCAAATTTGCAGTGCATGAATTAGAAAACTCTTAGGTTTTGCCCCTTAAAGTGTCACACTGTAGGTATACATGAATATAGTGTGCTCACATCTCAAATTAGAAACTACAGTGATTGGGGCTAGAGAGTGGGATCAGCAGCTTGCCCCCAAATCTGCCGACTTAAGTTTGACTCCTGTGACCCACTTGGCAGCAGGAAAGAACCACCAGTTGTTCTCTAGTCTTCGTGTTCGATCACACCATTGTATTCACACACTATTAATAAAACTAAGAGAAAAAACTACACGAATGCTATCAAGAGGATGATGGCTTTCCTTTGAACTTCAAGAAAATATTTTTTTTATCCCAGTATCTCTAAGAAAACAGATAGTGAATATTACTGTTTATTTGTAGTTTTATGCCAGCTTGAGAGAACTTGTGTTTCACTTTCTTGGAGTTGAACTTATTATGGTTTTGGCATCCTGTGAGACAGGTGCTACTAGAGCAAAGAAACCCACTTGCCCTCAGAATCTAAAAGTGGGCAGTGGTGAGGAAGTGTGAAAGAACAGGAATGAGAGTATGAGTCTGGGTTGAGGAATTCATGTTTTTGATGAAAAGGTTTCATTTTGTAGCCATGGCTGACCTAGATTCCTCAGACTCATAGTGAACCACCTACAACTGCCTCCTGAGTGCTGGAATTAAGACTGTGTACTACCATGTCTGGCCTAGTGTAATTATGCTTAAACAGGGAGATGGGAATGTATGAGTTTTTCCTATTATATAGGTACATATTGTGTATGTAATACAGATAACTTGGAAAACAGCCGGTGGAGGGTAATATAAATCTGGAGTACATTTCTGAAAATTGTTAACCTCTTCCCCATCTTAATGTGAAGGTAAACAGTAATGCGAAAGAAATTTGCTCCTGGTAATTGACAAAGAACATTTGAAGGAAGTGGTAGTGTATCATGAAATGAAAGCATCATTAAAGAAGGAAGGAAAACTTAAGAGTGGTTTTGCATGTTGGAGAAGAAAGATGGCTAAAAACCTGAGCACTTACCAACAATCAGGATGTGAATTAATATTTAGAAGGAGGGTACAGTGACAGAGGTGGGAACATTTTGGATATGACCATGGTTAAGAATCCCTTAGCTGACATGAAGGTTAATATTGGAATTAAAGATGTCTACGAACTATAAAATTACAGAGTAGGGTGACATCATCAGACATTCACATTATTCAGGATATAGCAAGTCTGTAGTCAGATAATAGAGTGTTGAAAGAATGTGCCTCAACATTCAGATTTGTTGGACTCTGAAGAAAGGGTAGAAAATAACATTACCTGATACCCTGAACATTTAAAGGTAAGGAATTTATTTAAAATAGTAAGAAATGTAATTAACCAGTAGCTGCTGAGAATGAGAGCCATAGTCAGACTTACAAACTCTGGGGTTCTGAATACATGCTTAACATAAAACTGCTTTAGAGGCTGGCTGGGTGATTGCAGTTGCTACCCAAGGGCTGTCAACATGACTCAGCCAGTCAAAGTACTTGCCAACCAAGCAGAGTAAGCTTCATCCTCAGAATCCATGTAAAGGTGGCAGGAGGGAAATAACCCACAAAATTGCCTTCTTTCTCTCCCTTCTCTCTTCCCCTCTCCCTCTCTCCTGGGGTGAGGAACTTGGTCCTACTTCAACTGGATATGCCAGACTGCACTGGCTCACCTTGGGATTCCTAGTTCTCTCTGGGGAGTGAATGAGGGGTTAGGGTGGGCAGAGGCTGGAGGAGCACTGGGAGAAAGGGTGGGAGGGGAAGCAGTGATGGGTATAAAAAAAATAAATTGTTAAATAAAAAGATATTTTAAAAATTAAGTACATCTAAGCAGATGTGCTGTGCTCCTTTAATTCCAGCTAGAGAGGCAGAGGCAGGTAGATCTCTGATTTCAAGGCCAGCCTCGTCTACAGAGCTAGTTCTAAGACAGCCAGAGCTACACAGAGAAATCTAGTCTCAAAAAACAAACAAAACACAGAAAAAAAAGGAAAAAAAGAAATGAAGTTTAAATGGATGTGCAATACTGAGGGTATAGCTCAGTGATACAGTGCTTGCTTACCATTTGCAATGCCCTATGTTCAATCACCAGCACCACAAAATAGGCAGATAGACACAGACAAGATAAAATGGGCAAATACTACTTATGGTACTAACAGAGAAGTATGAAACGTGATAGCAAATATTGAATATGTTGAATATGTTAGTTTGTCTGCTCTTATTGATCACAACTCACCTCAATTTTTGATCTTTCCATATCTCTAAAGAATATTTATGAAGATAGGAAATAGTTCTAAGTATTGACCTGAATATGAAATCCCACAGGCTCCCATTTTGAATAGTTGGTCTCTAAATGGTACTATTCTGGGAGTCTGTGGAAACCTTTGGTTGGGGTTGTGCTGGTGGAAGTATGCTCTGAAGGTAACAGCAGGTCCCCAACCTCTTCCTCTGCTTCTGTGACACCTTGACAGGAACTGCGCTGGATCTACTCCATCTTCTTACTAAGATGAAATGAGACCTCTGAAACTACAAACTAAGAGAAATCTTCCTTCTGTTGTGTCTCCTGTTCTGTAGTCACAACACTGTGAAAGGTTGACTAACACTATAGGGTGCTGAGAGTCCCTTAACTACTACATAAAATGGTCAAGTAACTGTCCTTCTGTAGTAAAAAATGTTAGTATAATACTTATAACATTTGCAAGAAACA
Organism: Sigmodon hispidus; assembly: GCA_004025045.1. Taxonomy (NCBI): domain Eukaryota; kingdom Metazoa; phylum Chordata; class Mammalia; order Rodentia; family Cricetidae; genus Sigmodon; species Sigmodon hispidus. The sequence continues at coordinate 41,276 of PVIH01013462.1, forward strand.
AAACATGAAATAATTTGATTTCTTAGTTTAGAGAACATTTTAATGTTCTATTTACAGACAGACATACTTTAGGGGCATATAATAAAATATTTCTGTTGCTAGCACTCAAGTATAGACAAGAAGTAGTCAGATAGTATGTAAGTGGTTTAAATGGAACTGCTAATGTCATTTAAAGATGAGGACGTGGAAATGTACCCACTTAACTTGCCATGGCATATGTTATTTTCATTTCGTGTATGTGTGTGTGCTACTGGATGTATGCCTGTGTATTACATGCATGCTTGGGACCCATAGAATTTAGAAGAGGACACATCAGACACCCTAGAACTAGAGTTACAGACAATTCTAAGTTATGAACTGAGAATAGAATCTGGTCCTCAGGAAGAACAGAAAATGCTCCTAACCACTAAGCTTCTTTCCAGCCCTTCTTGGAATATTTTATGTGTTAAGACTAACAATAAACTTACACTTTTCTTTAACATTATATTTTATATACTGAGTAAATTTCTAAGTTTCTTCAAACCATAGGTATCTTTACTGTCTTCAGAAAGATGTGTAAATACATAAAAAGACATTTAAAGTGTAATTTTTTAAAAACTTTATCTATTTATTTTTATTTATTTGCCTTGGTGTTTGTCTGGAACTGAGAAGTAGAACTACAGACAGTTGTGAGCTGCCATGTGGGTGCTAGGAGTCAAACCCCAGTGTTCCAGAGAAGAACAGTCAGTGCTCTTAATCATTTAGCCATCTCTCCAGCCCCTTAAAGTGTAATTTTTAAAGTGTTGCAAACATATAACACAACAAAAACATATACTAAAAATAATTTGGTCCTGTCTTCACATAATAATCCACAAGCACACACTAGTGGCCAGTATTAAAGAATATATTCTCTATTACTGGGCAAAACACAGAAAATAACTTAGCAGTGAGTATAGGTTAAAGATTGTAACCTCACAGAAGACCTTCATCTAGTGTGCAGACTCCAAAGGTATTACATACAGTAGAAGAAACCATGTCCTGGTATAATACTTCTAATCATATCATGTTTCAAAAGCAGTCCTAACATTTAGTTAGGTGTGATTTGAAGTAAGGAGCACTACAATTGATAACATTATCAATGTAACTAAAATAAAAACACAATATATTTCCACACTTCTAAATTCAACTTATAGATGTTACTTATCCAACTATTTTCTGATTAATTTTCCAAACATCTAATAAAGCAATAAAAGGTTTTGGAGCTAAAAATTCTCTTAGCACTTGATTAAAGAGGGTTGGGGAAAGTCTTCAATTCCTACCATCTTCAGTCCTTGGCTGCTGAGGGAACATGTAATTGGTAAGCACCATTTTCTGAGTCTCTGAATCAGTTTCTTTTTGAAGAGGTATCAGAGGTTTAGACTAGGGAAAGAAAACAAGTGATTAATTTTCAATAAACCTAAAGGAAATACATATCTAACAATCCCTACTAACAATCACCCACCAATTTTACAAAATATTAAGGTACAGGATACAAAACCAAATTCAATTATACACAAAATAGCACACTGAACATTCGTTTGAAACCACACAAAAATCTTAAAATAAAACTTAAATTCTAATAAAGGCAAATTCAATATATACTAATTACGACTAAAACAATTATAAAATATTTCATTGTGCCAAGAATATCTAGAGCCTATGAATAATTTGCTACATAGTGATTTTTACTAATAAGGTTATAAAATGTTTTCCCGTTTTATATTATTTTGCTGTCTCCAGTTTTCCTTAAGGAAAAATGCCTTTTAAGGAAAAAAAAAACCATTTAGAAGGTTTAAACTAGTTATATAAACATTTATTTCCGTTAGTTGCTAAATAAACAAGTGCTTTAAAGCACTTAGTAAACTTCTCTCCTATCCCCATCAATAGCACCTAAAAGACACTAGAGGAGCCCCAGGTATCTTAGACTTCATTCTTTTCTTAGGATCTTTCTTCTGATGGTTAGCAAATACTATCACTCTCATTCCTAACACAACCAACTAGTACTTTTAATATACTCACCTAACATTCTCCCAATAAGAGTCTTAAGTGACTCCAGGTAGGTAAGAATTATCTAGTCTTCTCTCTTATATTATCTTTCAGTTCATTCTCTTCAGTTCAGTCAGTTCTTTCAGACAAACTCTTGTGAAAACCTGATTCTATCCAAAATCTTACTTGCAAGTATTTAAAAATTTTGTGCCTCCACTTGGTTAAAAAATAAACTGTCCTATATTCTCAAATATTCTGGCCATTTTCTCAAATATTGAAAGTGATAACACTACTCTTTCCTAAAGCTCTGCTTCCTGAAAAACTTCAATTACAGGTTGATTGATTCTTCTCTCACACTGTTGTGAGATGACAGTATTTACAATGATCTAAGAGTCCATACTGGTCTATCTTCAAATGTAAACTCCCGCTCTTGCACATCATCCTGGTTTCTAAATTTAATCTCCTGATTATTCACATATCCCCTCCAACCCAGATGAAGCATAGTTAATTTAAAATCTTTAAATATTCCAAAATCTGAAAACACTGTGCACTTATGTGGTTGTTATAAGTAGAATATGGGACTTTGACCTCAAGAGAAAGTTTATGCTAAAAATACAAAAAAAAAATTTTTTTAAACTGATACATAAAATTATTTTCAAAATATCTAGCTAAGTAATACATAAAACATTAATAAAGTTTATATTTACATTTTTATTTCTATCTCATTATTTGTGGATATTAAAAGAATTCTGGGAGGCAGAGGCAGGTGGATCTCTGTCAGTTCAAGGCCAGACTAGTCTACAGAGCTAGTTCCAGGACAGCCAGGGCTACACAGAGACCTTGTCTTGAAAAACAATAACAGCAACAACAACAAAAAAAGAAAATCAAAAATCTCTAGAATATCGTATCACAAGTGTATCAGATAAGGGATACTCAATCTACAGTCCCATCTCTCTTCTATCAAATATTTCTATATTCATAGATAATTCAACAGATATAAAATATAAATAACATAGATATACTTTTGGCCCAGTAGTTTCCTGGTGTGTGAAGTAGCTTACTTTATATGGCAATATCAAAATTATCTAGGATATTTAAAAAAAAAAAAATCAATCTCCCTAAAAGTATTTTATTATTCCTTAAACAACCCACTACATATATCAAAATCAATGTATTTTAAAATGGTTTATTAAATAGCATATAAATTATAATTCACAAAATTTCAACAATGTTATTTATGGAGTAAATGAACAGAGAAAAAAATTATTTATCAACGTTTCCTGTACCTTGAATGTCTAACTACTGATCTTTAATCCCGTTTAATTTCAGATGCACAATCAGTTTTCTTGCTATAAGACTCAGGATGTAACCTGTCAGTATTCTTCTTCTGAAACCTGAAATCACTCATTCATCAAATACTAAACTATTCCGTATCAGAACACTAAGACAGAAGGCAGAGCAAAACAACTATCTACCCTGACCTCTGGACTCTACAGTATAAAAGTGTGATTAAATGCCTAACAAAGCTGGCTATTACATCAGACGCAACCACAGGCTGACAAGGTGTAGGGTACTACAGAACACAGGAGCATTCACTATTGTCTCAGACAAACAGGACAGTATTCCTCAGAGATTTAAGGTGAGGACAGGAGAAGAACAGGCAGGTAGGGCAAAGAACGCTCAGCAAGAACTCATTTGGTGGAATGAACAAATATGTAAGAGGTAAAGAAATAGCTACAGCACAAATGAGACCTTGAGTCCATCCTATGATATACAGAAAACTCATCAGTATTATTTCAAGAAGGTTAGTGCGAGTCTAAGATTGAGAGATCATATGAGTTACAGTGTTAAAGTGATAAGGGGCTAGAGGGAACAAGCAGTAAGGGAGAGGGAGAAGGCAGAGACCCAGTACAGAGTTAGACAACCATCTGAGTCAGCACTGTCCAATCTATAATTGTCTAGTAGCATCTATACTTGTTCTTGAAGGCAAAAAGATGAAATATTGCTTGAATAGTATACAAGAGTGTGGTGATATATATTTAATACAATATCTGGAATATCCGAGGACAGAGCCACCCACAGAGCCAAGTCATGAAAGTCATGAAGTGGGGACCCATACTTTTAATCTCATCACTCTGGAGGCAAAGATCCAGTTTAAGGCCTAACAGAGCAAGGCGGTGGCAGCACATGCCTTTAATCCTAGCTCTAGGAGAGCTGAAACAGTAGGATAGCTAAGTGGAAGGACAGAGAGAGGAGTTAGTTTCCCCTGCCACTTCCGTTGTTGGTCAAGAATGGAGAAGCTTCCCCTCAGAGGATTTGTGACTGCCTGGAGAGTGGCCTGAGGAGTTGGTTGGGTGAGAAGTGGTTGTAGTTTGTTTCTCTTATCTCTCTGATATTTCAGCTTTTCCCCAATATCTGGCTCTGGGTTTTTATTAGAATACCAAATGGAATTTGTGCAGTACAGGAGGTTCTGGGTCTGAATCTTATTATTGGAGGGTGGGTTGAAGCTAAGTATGGTAGCATATTCCTCTAATCCCAACACTCTACAGACTGAGACAAGATGATTCTGAGTTCAAGGCCAGCCTAGGCTACAAAGCGAGACTTTATCTCAGGAGCAAAAATGGGAAGGAAGGCCTCAAAAGAGATGAAAATAATTTCAATAATTCATTAAATTTAGCCTTATTTTAAAATTATAATTTTGGCAAAAAAATCCAAAATAAAAATTATGACTGCAAAATTTACATTTTTATGACCAAACTAGGGCAAAAAACTTCAGTGTGTAATTAGTTATACGGCATCTGACTTTGGATTAACTACCTATGACACTACTGAGTTCAGTTCTGGAAAGAGCAAGTCTACATGAAATGATGAAGCACAAACAAGGTATTCAATATTCCTGAGATCTTGATGATGAACTAGACTGACAGTACAAGGATGTTAGTAATTAAAGGTTACTCTCCTGTGTCTGTGACTCCATAAAACATTTCTTGGTGATCTAAGGATCCTAGGAAACATTTGGGGCAGAAAACAATATAATGTTTGGGGGAAAGCTGATCTGAAATTTTAAGTGTCAATATTTGACAGACACTGGGCCATATATATATGATTCAGGCACAGCTACCAGGCTAAAGATATTGTTAGAAATAATGAGGATATGGAAAATAAAATGAATGACAATTTACAGAAAATAAAATCAAGAAGCATCATTATGTAAGTCACTGAGAGAAGAACCAGGCCTGAAAAGCAGACTGCAAAGTTATCAGGTAAGCAGCAGATCCAGGAGAGGAAAGCAGGCAATTCTCCAAATCTGTCATTCTCACCTTATTTGCTAATCATAGTCACCTCACCAAAACTGCTCACTTCTTCACTTCTTGATTCTCTTACATTGGCTCCTTGCTTTACTATGTGGTAACATTTAATTTCAAATCACTCTCTTTCAATAACCAAGATCACCTTTCTTTTCTTATATCTGGTTAGCAGTTACATTCACAATGCCAGGCATGCTGATGCACACCATTAATCTCAGCATTCAGGAGGATCTCTATGAATTCAACACCAGCCTGCTCTACATAGCAAGTTCCAGTCCTGCCAGGGATATATTGTGAGACTCTGTCTCTAAACCCCAAGCAAAATAAAATATTTGTATCACAAAACTGAGAAAACTAGTATCATTCCATCTATGACCTTTAGGACTTTCTCAAAATTAATCATATAAGTATTATTTCCTTTTTCTATTACTATTACAAATTTTTGCTTACTTACATCACTACAAATCTGTAACATTATTCTCAATAGTCAAGATAAGAAACAAGTCTAATGGGGCTAGAAAGGCAGTTTAGAAGTTAACAGCTCTTGTGGAGGACCAGGGTTTGGTTTTCAGCTCCAATATGGCAGCTTATAGCCACCTGTAACTCCAGTCCTAGGGGATCCTATGTTATCTTCTGACCTTCTCAGGCACCAGTCACTTACACATGCATGTAGGCAAAACACTTAAGAGACATAAAATAAATCTTTAAGAAAGCAGAAATCAACCTAAGTGTCTATTAATAAATGATTGGCTAAGAACAGTGTAACACATACACATAATAAAATACAAGTCAGCCCTTAAAAAGAAAGAATATCTTGTGATTTGAAACAATATAAATGAATCTGGAAACTGAAAGAACTGAAAGAACCCAGATACAGAAAGATAACTATCACATGATGTCGTAGAAGAGCAAACTCATAGAATAAGACATTAACACATCTTGGACTGGAAGTGGATTTGGGATATGCTGGCTCTAGTGCACAAAACTAAAAGGAAGAACAAACTCAAGAGCTCTACTATGGACTATGGTAATTTTAGTCACACACACTGTATCATTCAAAATTCAAAATTTCTGAGAAAACACATTTAATGTATACTCAAAAAGAAGTGGCAATGGGAGTAAATTATGATATGAAGTTAAGTGGAACAGAGTCTGATTTCCTGATCTTGATTTTTATAAATTTGGAAACTTGGTAAAGTACAACAAAGTGTATTATTTACATAACTGTATCTGTGTTAAAAAAAACTGTTTCTAAGTATGATATTTCTTCATATACACAAAAATACATTTCACATTGAGCTAAGGTATAGCTGCTCTTAAGTAGCACTATATAAATTAAGGAGTATAATTATATAATACAAATTGGAATTTATTAAATTAAATATAATCAAACCAAATTTATTAGATTAAAATGCGCACCTGATTATCTGACAGCCACATAGCAGTCAACTGTTGTAGCTTAGTAAAGCTAAAAGGCAAATTCTTTAACCTGAATGGAAACAGACAAACAAAAATTATACTTAAAAATGAAACTATTTCAAATGACTAAGAGATTGCAGCTCAGTGGTACAGCACTTACCTAGCATGGAGCCTATCTTCCTACCTCCTAGTACCACAAAAAAAAAATTAAAATGCAAACAAAAGTCATTTGAACAGTGAACAATATACATATTGGTATATGTAAATAAGATTAAAAAAGTAAAGTCGGGCTGGAGAGATGGTTCAGAAGTTAAGAGCACTGGCTGTTCCTCCAGAGGTCCTGAGTTCAATTCCCAGCACCTACAAGGTGGCTCACAACCATCCATAATGAGATCTGGTGACCACTTCTGGCCTGCAAGCAGACATGCAAGCAGAACACTATATACATAATAAATAATTTTAGAAAAAGTAAAGTCAAATGCATACTTTTATATAGGATGAAGGATAAAAACATCTAATTTTAAAAAATACAATTCTCTAACTGATTTAGTTCAGCAGATAAGAAAAAGAATCCAGTAAATAATGATGATAATAATAATAAACCCCCTCAAAACATTATGTGCACCAGCCCTGAAGAAGGCTGTATTTCTTGAGGATTATCAACAATGTAAGACTTAAAAAGCAATCACCACATTTAGTATAAAAACACTCCAGATACATCTGACAACTTTACTCTAGGACAGGCAGATTAACCTGTCCAACATGAGCTTGTATATATTTTAACTGAAAGAATGAACAAACTTACCATATGTGTTTCACTTTTATGTAGAAGAAATTTGAGGCTCACATAGTTTTTAAAGTAGAGCTTTAAGTACAGTATTCTGACTGACTCGTCAACAATGTCCTAACAGCTGCATTTTATTTAAGAAGAACCTCTGCCTCTGTAGTAAACTTTGTTTCTTCTTATAATTTCCCTTTCCAAACGAGAGCACTAAGTGCTCAAACGCTGTCTTCAAAGGTCTGTACAAGACTAGCTAGGCCTAAGATACCAAGAATAAAGTAAAAATTTTATTTTAAATAGGAAACTATTTTAATTTAGCATTCTAATCATTTATCTTCCTTAATTTTTACATATTATCATTTTAAAATAGTAATGGCTTACTAACATGCAGAGCAACACAGTGTTGTTAAAATAAGCTCTTCCCCCATCTTTAGCTCTCTCTAACTACAAAACAGAATCATCTGTAAGTGAGCAGTACTCACTGTGGCCTTGCCTTGCTTTATGGCATGGGCGGTTTTTATTTTTTATAACAGAGAAAAAAGGTTGTATAGTCATGTTGGCTCAATGAACCAGGACAATCACAATATGAAAAGTAACATCAGAAAGTTTATTGTTTCAATTAAAAATTAAATATATAAAAGAAATAAACATCAGCTAGCATAGTACATTTCTTATCAAACTTTAATTTCATTCAATATATTCTATAAGGCAACTGAAAACTACAAACCTATTATCACTTAAATTAATGACTTTTAATTTTTGCATATCACCCATTTCCTCTGGAAGTGTCTCTAGTTTATTAGAATGAAGAAACAGCACAGTTATATTCTTCCAGTTTCCAACCTGAAAGAGAAATGAACTGAAGATTACAAACCTGGTCCATAGGTTAATAAACAAAAGAATATTAATATATCTAAAAGTTGTGAAAAATATTCTTGAACTCAGAGATACGCCTTTCATTAATCCTGGGTGCCACCACTACCCAGCTTTAACTATTCTTTTCAAATTATTAACGTTCCTTTAAAAAGGAAAGTTTAGAAACATCTTCAAAGTTATACAGCCTATTACTAATATGTAACTGATTAATAAACTATTTTAGAAAGAAAACACCAACATACTTAGAGTATGTTTTGAAAGCAGGTAAAAATATGAAATAAATGTAAAATACTGTACCTCTGGGGGTAACTGTTGTAAATAATTGTGATCTGCAGCAAATGTTCTTATATTTGTGAGCTGCCCAATTGATGAAGGCAAGGCTTCAATTTCATTGAAACTGCAATCCAATTCTTCTATTGACCTTAGCCTACAATTATAAATGGAAACACAAAGATTTTAAGATCTATACCATACCCAAAATTTAAAAGCACATCAACATGAACTTTAAAAAAAAAACAATAAAATTTAATAAAGCTAAATTTTTATCAACAATAAAGGAGCCTATCTATTATAAAAATAATTTAAATATATGCAAATTACTTATATTAAATGTTTGTGGAATCTACTTTAGATGTGCTTTGTGTAAATATCTCAAATGCATGCTGAGATGCTTGCTGAGTTAAAAGTAACATTTTCCTTGTATACATATTCACACACAACTCACCCTCCTACTGAGTCTGGTAGATACATTAACTGGTTTTCATCTATTTTAAGAGTTGTGACATTTTTCAATGAACCTATTGAGAAGAAACAATAAATCATTTTCTGCTTAAGTTAAAAAGCAAGTCCATCAATAATCAATGTGAAGCACATTAAATTTGGTAAGAATTAGAAAACATCAATAACCTACCTTCAAGAGACACTACAGCCTAATATCATCTACTCTTAACTGACCTGACATTTCTACTTTCACCCACCTCACCTCTGTCTCTGTGTGTGTGTGTGTGTGTGTGTGTGTGTGTGTGTGTGTGTGTGTGTGTGTGCGCTTCTGAAGGTACAAGGTAAACCTCCACAGGAACTATCCTCTCTTTTGAGGAAGATCTCATGCTAGGATCTGAGGTTCATCTGTTAGGTTAGGTTGACAGGCTAGGAAACCCCAGGGATCTACCTCCTCAATGCTGAAAACAAAAGTGCACACACCACTAAGACTGGCTTTTAATGTTAATGTTTGAAATCAAACTCAAGTCCTCAGACGAGGCAGGCAAGCCTTTTAATGACTATCTCCCAGCCTCACTGCACTGTTTAACTAACCTACTACCCAACCCCCAAGCAAATAGAAGCTCCATCATTCCCTTCTAACCTTGTTCTTAAAAACATTATCATGACATAGAGAATTAACTACAATTTGCTAAATTAATTTTAAAAAAAAATCCTAGCAGTACAAAGGATGTTTCCCACTACATAACAAAATAGTATATGTAAATAAATAAATACATCTCAATTCAAATATTAAAAGTATTGATTAAATTAGAATAGAATCCTAAAATGTAAAATGTACCTTAACTTTAAAATTGGTGTAATTCAACTGAGAAATATGTAAAATAATTTAGTTTTTCTATTGTATCACTTTGAAGATTTAAGTTTTTAGACTTTTCAAAGTGACCTATCTATCTCATACTTTATCAAACAAGCAACTTCAAAACAAGATTTACCACTTGTAGATACATTATACACCTAAAAAAAAAATCCTTCTCTGTTTTCTTGTCTACCAATCAATAGTGAAGTAACTGAAAACAGTTTTCAAATAAGGTCTAGAAATTAAAGAAGATGGGTGAGCTAGCTTCTTTATAAAGAATTTATTAAAGTTATAAAAATAAAATTTTCTTAGGATAAATAAAAATAGTAACTACAGTAAAGTAGTAAATTGTACAATGAAGCACATCAGGAAAACCTGTATGTGGTAGTACAATAAAACACTAAGAAGATGATTTTGAATTTCTATAAAATGTATTGAGTAAAAAAAGAGTCTTTTATCACTAAAAAGAAATTGTTTTGAAAGCAATACAGACCAATAGTCTCAGGCAGCTGCTGAAGGGAGTTACTTGATAAGAGGAAATCTTGGAGGTTCTCACAAGTTGAAATTCCTTCTTCAACCATTTCAATATTATTTTTAGAAACATCCAAATACGTAAGCTGTCTCAAACTACCAATAAACTATAAGTAAAAGACAGAAAGTACCATTATTATATCAAATTATTTTGTTTTGTTTGTTTTTAAGATACAATTTCTCTGTGTAGCCCTAGTTTTTCTGGAACTTGCTCTGTAGATCATGCTGGCTTTGAACTTAGAGTCTGTCTGCTCTGCTTCCTAAGTGCTGGGATTAATGGCATGTGCCAGTATGGCCTAGCTCAAATACCTTAAATTTTAGGTAATAAGCATAATACAAAGTTATAATTAATAATAAAATCAAAAGATTTTCTAAATGTCACCAGACATATTTAATAATGAAAGTATGGATCAATTCTAGTCAAGCAGAATGACAGTTTTCTTGGGGAAACATTCACCACTCCCATGGAATGGCAATGCTCTCATGTCTTCTTTAGATAATGAAGCATATAGTTTCTCAGTTGATCAAACAGATCATTTTAGTTTAACTCTTTGTAGAAAGGCTAAATTTAGTATAAATCTAATTGGTACTAACAGAATACATATATTCTTCAGTAGTAAAAAATTGACTATTTTTAATAAAACTTGTGATGGAGTTTCCAAATTTCAATCAAGTATGTGTGTGTGGCTTTTTTTAAAAGTATAAGTTGTTTGAAACTGCTTAATAACAGATTAAATAAAAATGAATTTTAAATGCACATTTTAAATACTAAAAAAAGGAGAGACAGTAGTAAGTGAAATTTTCATAGACATACCCCTGGGATAAAAGTCAGTCTATTTCCATCCATCCAAAACTCTTTCAATCCACTTAGCTGTTCAAGTACTTCAGGCTGTTTAGACGGGAAGAGAAGAATTCAATTAATTTACATGAATATCTGTATCTGGCTAAAGCCCAGGCATTTCCAAAGTAATCTCTAATCAATACCACAAGGTGTATGCTTCTGTAGAGCACCATTGTTACCAATGGAAAAACCAAATTCCATAAAACTAGATGATGAAAAATCTATTAAAGCTCTGGATTATCCAATTGGGTCAAGTACTTATATAATTAATTAAAAAAAAAATAGGGCACATTGTTTAAAAGTATATAATAAAAATATTTTTACTCATCAATAGAGATACAGCCTTTTAGAAAGTCTTAGGAAAAAGTACAAAAGTAAAAAAGGCAATATATGATTTACTCTGTGTGTGTGCCTGTATGCTTGCAATGTGCATATGGGCATACAGGAAGCTAGAAAAGAGATTCAGATCCCTCAGAGCTACAGCTACAGGTGACTGTCAGCTGTCCACTGTGGGTGCTGGAAATCAAACACCAGTCCTTTGATTGAGGGAGGAACATGACAAGAATATTTTATTATGTAAAATAGGAGAAAACCAGAATTATATGGGAAGTTATATATGGTACTGAAACAATAAACATATGGTACTAACCCCCATGTTGTTGTGTGTGAACCTATTTCTCTCAGTCCAAAGCGCCATGGCAATCAATAAGTGCACAACAGCAAAGGGTACTGTCATACCCACTCACCGACGGCAAGTCAGACACTTGTATCTATTGTTAATATAGGTAAGAGAGTAAGGTATAACTTAAATTAAGAGAAACTTTCTTTTATGGGTCTTTACTATTGTAATTCCAGTACTAAGTTTTATTGGTCTGGCTGCCTTTTTTATTTATTATTTTTTGAGACAGAGTGGAGTCCTTCTGTAACAGAAGAAGAACTTAAATTGATCTTACTGCACTCTACCTCCCAAATGCTGGGATTAGAGGTATACATCACCTGGCCTATCTTTCCATTATTAAGTTTGCTTTTTTTTTCCCCTATGTGTGATACTAATAAGAGATAAAAATGAGTAGAAAGAAGAATGATTTTGAAAGCTAATAAGATTCACAATACTAGTAAAACAAGATTTGCATTGCTTATTTTACAGTTAATATACTTAAAAGTAAAAGATAAGACCATAAAAAATAACTTAGAAAGCAAAGCATGTACTTTTTCACAATAAGTAAAACTTTGCAAATACAGTGAAATCTATCAAAAAATCATCTTAAATTAGAATATGAAAAAGTAGGATGGAGGGGTGACTCAGTGGTCAAAGAGAACTGACTACTCTTCAGGGGACCTGAGTTTGATTTCAGGACATGCTGACTCACAGCTCCAGTTCCAGAGGATCTAGCACTCTCTTTCAAACTCCTCAGGCGCCAAGTGGTACACAGACAACACATGAAGGCAAAATACCCATACATATAAAATTAAAAATTTAAATAAAAATTTGAAATATATGTACAAAAGTACTTTAAAAAAGGTATAAGTTATGCTCAAATATCACAGTACTCTACTGACTACACTTGAAATGCACAAAATCCACAACAGAAATTCTTTTTCTTATATTTTTGGTTGTAAGCTAGCCTTTAACAGCTGGTTCATCTCTCTAGCCCAAAATTTCTTGTTCATATTCTTAACACTATCATTTGAAAGCTGCCATAATTTTGAACAGACTTGTAAACATAAATTTTAAATGATATTCATTGTTAATAAATACCTTTTTAAAAAAATCTACTTTGAGCTATTTTAAAAACTAACTTAATACAAAAACAGTGTGCCTAGTCCATTTCTTATAAATTCAGCAATATAGTTCGTTGAGAATACAGAGAATAAAGTCAACTAGCAGATCTCAATGCAAACACTAAAATCATTTCCTATTTTGTCTAGCCATTTGTCACACCAACTTCCTTTTGGTTAATTGTTCTACTGAACTGGAAAGTTCAGGTTAAAAATCTTCTTTAAAAATATGTGCAGTTTCTCCTTAGTTTTAGGAGAAATACTTCCATTTCCACATTGTGTCCCTGAACAAATACAAGATTCATGGCTAGTGAGACTGGTGAGGACTTACCACTTCTGTGAATTCATTACTTCCCAAGTCCAGTCTTTCCAGCTGGGTCAGTCTATTCATGGTTCTATTGACAATTGAGTAATAAAAAATTAACTACACAAAAACAGGAATTACACATAAGCTTTCGAATCTGATGGCTTTAAACATACTAATAGAATTTACAGACTTTTCAACATACTATTTTCAAAGGAAAAAAAGGCATTTAATTTCTACAGACTAATTGCCAGTTAGTCTCTTAATTTTGGCTTCTCATAGAATGAAATCTCATTTAATTAGACTATTTAGCAGATGCATAATCATTACTACCACAATTCAAAAAGTCTTCTTTCTGGCTGGTCATACATTTATAAAACTTTAAGACAACTATAACTCTGAAAAGCAATTTTTCAAATGATGAATTGCTCCTCACAAGTTCAAGTCAAATCAATACAATTCAAAGTAAGGATTTGTTAAGAATATAAGCAGAATTAGATATGAAGTTTAAATTAAAGCAATAGGGGTTATTGAGATGGCACAGTCATTACAAGCACTTGTTTTACACAAAGAAAACTTGGGTTCAATGCCCAGCACCTACAACCATCCACAGCTACAGTTCCAGGGGATCCAATGCCCTCTTCTGAGTACCACATGCATGTACATACATGCAGGCAAAACATAAAATGAGTAAATCCAGGAAGAAAAATTTAAGTTATAGAAAAATAAATTATGTTCAACTTCTCCTTTAAAAATTAATACTTCTCTTTAAGAAAAATAGTATTTAAAAAGGAACAGGGGAATTGGTTCAGAGAACCCAGTCAGTTTCCAGCACCCATATGGTGACTCACAAGCATACCTAACTCCAGTTCCATGGGATCTGATGTTTGTTTCTGACCTCTGGAGAAACCAGGCACATGCAGGCAAAACACTCATATACATTAAATAAAATAAGTAAATAAATATAAAAACAAAATAAAAATAAGCTAGGAAAATACAAATTCTGAAATAAATTATGCTGCCAATTTTATTTCTTCTACAAGAAGCAATCTTTTACACAAAATTAATTTCAGATTTATTCAAATGTGTATTTATATTCTTGAACTGCTTAGAGATGACATCTTTTTAAATATACACTGAGGCACTATTAACTATTCACATAAGAAAAGCCTGTTTCTTACACATTAAGACATTATAGCATAAGACAAATAATGCAGTGCATACTGTGCTACCATTAGTATAATAGATTAAAATGTTGTATTGGAAATTAAAGCTAAAAAAAAAATCAATGAGACTTTAAAATACAGTGCAAGATTATAGAACTTTATCTTCTCTGAATGTTCAAATGTATAAAAATGACAAGTAAAACTCAGTTAAAATAGTTTTTTTTAGATTAAGATTACAATTATATTGTAATGGAACGTTACAGGCCTAAAATGAATAAAGCTGCTTTTCCAATCCATACATTTTAAACACAACATTCTTTAATTTAATAAACAGAACACCTCTTTAATTCATGTAACAACAACTTTAAGCAAAGTCACCTTAATGTAAGATTTAGTGAGTGTCTATCCTCTGGACTACAGTTCCCTTATTCATGTCTACTTTTGTCTATAAAGCCTACAAGTTCTAATTACCTTCACAAAATACCACAAGAAATTTCCAGGGTCTTTCTAAATGTATAAAATCATATACTCTGTTACCAAGTTGACATCTTCAAACTACTATGGAATTTAAGGATAGTGAAAGAGGGTTGTGCAAAGAGATAAGTAAAAGAATACATGTGCTTGTTCTGACATTGTCAAACTGACAAGATGACTGACATTTGGTTGTAGTATTGGGATACATAATAAACAGTAGGGCTGTTGTAGAAAATAAACCTACTACTTTCAGTCCAGGGTACAAAAATGAAAAGCAAAGCATTGGAAAAGCTCAATTACAGACACTGTCCTAGAAAAGGTTTAAAGCAGATTTAAGAACAGTGAGTGCAGATTTAAGAACAGTGAGTAATACAAAAGGAAGAAAACCATGACAAGTAATCTCCACTTGATTCTGTTGCTATTAGCAACTTAGGTTCCATTTGTAATTCAGAAACCTCAGGGGGAAAAAAATGTATACTAGAATAAGAACATGCTTCCTAATTCAAGAAGAAATTAGACTGCCCCTCAAACTTGTCAGTGCCCTTCAGAATCCTTTAAGCAACTTAACTGTATATATAAAACAAGTTTTCCCAATGTTTTAATCACAAGAAAGTCTAGCATCTGGGAGATGGCTCAGTGGGTAAAGACACTTCCTGCTAAGCCTGAAAACCTTAGTTTTATTCCCAGGTTTCAGCCGGTGAAAGAGGACTGATTCCCCCTCTCTCTGTACACAAACACTTTCTGTTTGTTTTGTTTTTCCAAGACAGAGTTTCTGTGTGTATCCCTGGCTGTCCTGGAACTAAAGTTGGCTGGCCTTGAACTCACAGAGATCCACCTGTCTCTGCCTCCTAATACTAAAATTAAAGATATGCACCAACATGTCCAGTACTTTTTTAAAAATTTCAAGCCTGGTCACATAATCTAAATGTACATGATTATCTTAATATTTAAAACTATGGCCTCTGTTTTTATAGCTTATAAAGTTACCAAGATTTCAATCATACAGCTTCAAAATAAAAGAATATATTTACAAATTTATTTATAAATTTACTCTGACTGAATCTCTAAAGAGTTAAAATTCATTTAATTGCCCATAATATCAGATGGTCCACAGGATACAACTAGCATCTTCTATGTCTCCTGCAGACCCATATGCTGTAGGTTGGTCTCTAGAATGTAGTATACTCAGAAGTGGTGGAACTTTTAAAAAGAGGTTTAGTGGAAGAAAGCCAGATTGGTTGGGAGGTAAAGAAGAGCAGGGACCCTACCACTTGACTCCTGTTTTTCTCTTTACTTCGAAAATGTCACAAGATGAACACATTTTTTTTTTCTACCTTGCACTCCTCACCAAAGTGTGCTGCTTCTCCAGAAGGCCAAAAGCCAGGGACCAACCAACTACAAAAACCATAGGACATTATAAGCTAAAATAAACCCTTCTTCAAAGTCTGTATCAGAGAACAAGGTAGACCACCAAGCCTGACGACCTGAGATGGACTCCCACAGCCCACATGGTAGAAGGAAAAAAAAGACACAGAGAGAGAGAGAGAGAGAGAGAGAGACAGAGAAACAGAGAGAGAGAGAAACAGAGAGACAGAGAAACAGAGAGAGAGAGAGAAACAGAGAGACAGAGAAACAGAGAGACAGAGAAACAGAGAGAGAGACAGAGAAACAGAGAGAGAAACAGAGAGACAGAGAAACAGAGAGAGAGAGAGAAACAGAGAGACAGAGAAACAGAGAGACAGAGAAACAGAGAGACAGAGAAACAGAGAGAGAGACAGAGAAACAGAGAGACAGAGAAACAGAGAGAGACAGAGAAACAGAGAAACAGAGAGACAGAGAAACAGAGAGAGAGACAGAGAAACAGAGAGACAGAGAAACAGAGAGACAGAGAAACAGAGAGAGAGAGACAGAGAAACAGAGAGACAGAGAAACAGAGAGAGAGAGACAGAGACACAGAGAGAGAGACAGAGAAACAGAGAGACAGAGA